>PQVD01000197.1:31245-100595 GCA_003012265.1 Setaria equina
AAAAAAAAATTATAATTGTATAAAGGAAATCTTTCATTATTACAGAGCATTTTTTAGGAAATTTCTACAGCGTTATGCAATCCATATGAATCAGTCAGTATCACTACTTTTTTTCGTACCTATCCTAAAATGTTTTGCAGAAAAACAGGGAAAACTATCGAAAAAACTTCTTTTAGTTCTTGTTTAAAAGTGAAGTGAGAAAATTTCAGAGGGCAGTATTTGGCTCAAGCACACTTCATTCCTTTACAGTAACAGATTGTGGCTCATTTTCACCCAGTGAAACAGTAATCGAGAAATTCTGCCGAATTTGTCACAGTTTTGGTAGTTCCGGAGACCCGCTCATTTCCCCATGTCGTTGTACTGGTTCCCTGAAGTATGTCCATATATCATGCCTCCTAGTAAGTTTCTGGCTAATTAATTTAAATAAATTCCTTTCTACAGACATCTCAATACCATGTAAAAAAGATTGACATAATTTTCTGGAACATTAACAAGCATTAGCACATTACTCCTTCACACATAGAATTTTAAATCTTCATGGAAAAATTTAAATTGAATTTAAACTTATCAAGTATGCTCATTTTCGAATCGTTTCTTCCTTTTGTCATTGCATAATTCTAACTCCGGAATAAGAATTATTATTTTAAATTCAATTTAATAACTAAAAATGTTTGGATGTTTTCTTTTTTTTCTTTGAAACAGTTCGATTTTTTTTTTTTTTAATAAAAAATGCAAAGCATTCTTCTGTTTAGCATTGGTTAACAATTTGTGCTCATAAATTGAAGCGTCCAGCAATATGTGAACTTTGTCTTTACAAGTACCGCCGACGAAATATCATCGATGTAAGTTAAGCATTAGAAATGAAAATATTGAAAAGTGAAGGAGCTGATACGGAACTTAGCTTACTCCGTACAATGGAACAGATACTTCGGAAAGTGTAACCGTGAATGATTTCATTTATTAACCAACACATCTTTGTTTGCTTATTTAATGACAGAATTACAAACTTTCAGTGGCATAATTTACATTTGCCGTCGATTTCAAGACATGATTTACGTTATCTGATAGCGTTTATCATAGCTGCTACAATGATGTTTCTATCCGCTGTTGCATCTTTTATTTGCTTCTGCACTGAAAGGAATTTGGTAAGAAACGACACGATGGATGGCAGTGTGTTCGTTTTCTTCTCATAAATATGTAAAAAGAAAGTCAGAAAATCGAATTTTTATCATTTTCTAAATTTCCAGCAATATCCCTGAAACTTTTTTTTAGAAGAAGTTTAAGAAAGAAAACTAAAATTGGCAATTAAAGAAGTCGAAATATAATTTCTGGAAGTAAAAGAAATAAAACAAGTCTCCAAGTCTATTAGAAAGTCTGACTAATAATCTCTTAAAACTGGGTGTTTACAGCTAAATTTCAGTGAAATGACTGGAAAAGAAAGTGGCGAATGGGAAACTTTACTGACTTCATCTACTTTTCTTTCTGCATTTCTCTTCTTTGTGGCTCTTTTTGTTGCCCTTTATGCTCACGTCAAGGTATGTCATCTTACCTAACGCACTTTCCTTTTTCCTTAAATATACATTTTACAGGTGCTTCCAATGTTGGCTTTGTTTACTTTGCATACCAAACGTTAGTTATGTAATTCCGCTGACCAGGAAATCTTGTAATGAAATACTTTATCACTTTCCAACTTTCTAATTTTCTTCCACCTTAGTTAGCCATTTTTTTGCTATTTATTCAAAATGACCAAGCCTAGGCAAATCATCTTCATGTTAGCTAATTAGCTTACGACAGCCAAAATTCCTTATTACTTGAACTCCAAATAATCTTACAGAAGATCTCCTTTGTTTTTCAGACACATACTAGTCTAGCAAGTTATGTATATCGTTTTTGGGTAAATAACCAAAATTGGATGATAGAAGAGTATCGACCAAGTCGTGACCAACGTTACTGCCACAAAATGGAACAACTTCGAAGACGATTGAATGGTAACACATTTAGCGTTACTTGTTGATTTATTCGGAACATTAAGCAACAGCAGCTTGATGGTGCTAATGAAGACAATTACTTGAAACAAAGGCATAAAAAGTGGTCTATTTCTAAGCCACATACTGTATTACCTTCGTTTTTTTTTCCTTGTGCTCATTTCAATTTTGCCTTCTTCATTCAGAAAAAAATTTCACTAAAGCAGTCATCCTTCCGTTCATCTGTTCTCATCATTGTGAAAAAATCCTCTTCACAACTGTGTTCCCTTTACTCGGTAATTCTTTCCATTTTGTCGGCATCTTTCACAATTTCCTTTTTGAAACCAGGAGAGAAGCTAAGGAATTTTGGTAGTAATGACAGTGATAAATGCCAATGATAAAGTGATAAAGACAGTAGTGACATATATTCGTCTTTCTGAACGAAATGCAATGCAATCAAGACATGTGCACCTCACATTCTCTCAGACAAAAGTCATAATAATATTAACCAATTATTGTTACTATAATAGTAGTAAATAATGGTGATAATAGTAATGACCGTAGTCCGGACAGTAATAATGATAATACAATAACACAGTAACGTCAATGATAATGATGATAGTAATTAAACTATTTCAATAAAAGGTTAAATCAAATATCTTTCTAACAACTAAATACCATTGTGTAAAGGAATTAGGTTATCAGGTTAATACAAAGCCTTATGAACAGAAAGCAGATGGTGAAAATGGTATTTTAAGTATGATAGGCAGTGTGAAATCGAAAGGGATCAGATTTTATGATTATCTGGAAATGTTTCTTTAATTCAATTCTAGTTTCGAGGAAAGAGGACATCTGCAAGATGCATTCTTTGCTCGACATTTTATTAGATAATTATTGCGAAATGGACAAGTTTAACTGATTTAACATTGGATTCATTTTCCTCGCCTTATTTCTGACTTCAACCAGTTTGTCATTCATTTCGATTTAAATCTAAATTCTTCAGCACTTCGTGGACTATCAGGATTGAGATTTTTGTACAAAATTCAAGTTTATTGTGTTTGAAGAGAAAAACAAACATCTTACTGTTGCCTGTTTCTCACCTCATCGTCTCTTTCATTTCTCCTTCAGCAGAAATTTTAGTAAATATTCGTATACTTTCTTCAAATTTTAAAACGAGTTAAATTACTTAGTTACAACAGGAAATTAAAGGACCAACGACAGAAATTTTCGTAATCATTTTGGATTTTACAAGATTTTAGAGGAAAAGGTAGCAACAAAAATGGACGGTAACAACCTGAGCCCAAACTATTAGACTCTCTCCTAACGACATAACACTCAATAATCGTATTCTGACATAAATTCTAAAAATTGCCTTTCATTTCAATATCATCACTTCGGGAACATGACAGTCACCTTTTAAATGATTATATCATAAAGTAATAGGAAATTATGGATGAGATAAAGAAATAGTTGTAATTAGTAGTTTCCAAAAGCCCATATGATCGAATTCAACTTCAAGTGCAATATTTGAAAATAAACGTACTCTTAAGTTTTTTTTCTTTTAGGGAAAAAGTTTTACATTCCTTTCATTCAAGAAATTAAATTGAAGTGGAAAAAATTAAAAATTATTTTGTATCATTGTAAAAGAGGATCTTTGGTAATTGAAAAGTGTTATCAGAATCATATGGGAAATTAACAATTGAGTTAGATCTATACATGCAGATGTTGCCTGTCATGTTCATTTGATATCGATTTGATTTATTATTGTAATTAATTAACAGCAAACGTAAAATGTGACCCTATTGCGTCATTTATGATGAAAATAGAAAAGATATTCATTTTGGGAATGTCTACTTCTGAAATCAACATAGCAGTTTTTTAATATATAATTTTTTACCATTATCAACATGACTATTCCTTTTATTGTCAGAAATTTAATTACATACTCTTTTTATTCATTGTCTTCTTTAATTCTTGAAATTTGAATCGAATTGTTCTAAAATACGGAAAAAGCATGAGAAGAGAAGAGAGAAGGAAATTGAAAGCGATACGCAGGTGAGTTGATGAGTTAAGCCAACAGAATCTGTCCCGTTAGTCTATAGATATCACTTGTCAATTTTGGTCCGTTTTGTCTTATGAAACAAATAAAATTACTATATCTGAAACTAAAACAGAAATTTGTTTATACGGATGAGAAGGATAGTCATTTGTTTGGGACGTATCATTTTATATTATCACTGGAATATTTCATGTTATTACTGATAAACTAAATAAACAACTATGTACCCAAATTTGACAGCCAATCCGTGGCGGCCAGTTATTTTCTGTCGTAGCCCATCTATCAATCATAAAATATTTCATTGTTGGAGGAAAAATCAGTGAAAGCCCATTTGGTTCATTACATTTCAGCAGATGTGTCGTCCATCGTCCTTCTCACTCTCAGTGAATAAATGGCTCTCTCACACTTTCATTTTTTTTTCCAAATATTACTTGAAAGTTTTACAAATTCTTTTCCTTTTAAAACAACAGAAAAGAAAAATTCAAATTTACTATCAGTATTTTGTTTTCATTTTTCTCAAATTTTTAGTTGAACTTTGCCGTACTCTTCAAATTTACTTCGCACTGAAAAATTTTCATTACTTTTTTCATTCGAATAAATTTTAGGCTTTACCACTGTCCTCCTCGTTCACTTTATTTTTTTTTTTACAGTTTAATTGATGAAAATTTTTATCGCTTTCATATTACACATATATTTTGTGTGCGTGCTTTAAGCCTAACTTAGCCCTTTTTTTCTTTTAAAACAATTAATCAAAGTGAAATGAGATAGATTACTGATAATCTAGCTTTAATAGTTCGAGCAAATCTGATAATTGTTCAGCTTTTCTTATCAGATTACCTTAAATAATAAAGTGAACGGTACGAAGATTTCAGAGTATGGGAACGGAATTTCTAGTTATCTTCAATCAAATAGAACAATTCCATTATATCGATTGAAAACACTGATCATTGTATTATAGAGCTTTAAAAGATTTGTTTGCATTGTTTTCCTTATGACAATTTAGCAGTAATCAGATCATTTCTTTTATCCTAAAACTTTTTATTCGATCAGTGATCAATCAATTCCGTCCTGTTTTCTGATCTCTTGATGTTCTTTTTTTTGTTCGAAAAAGGAAGTCTTTTTGTAAAGGCAAATTCATTATTGTTATGTGTTGAATCAGCGTAATGTTGTTCTTCAATTCATTTCAATTTTCTTCCAAGACAAAACAAATATTTCATCCATTCATTTCACTTCTTTTCTCTCAACTACCCTTCATGAATTTTAACTTTCCAATAGGGCCAAACCATCTTCGTTCCTATTATTTAACTTATAAAAACAACTGTATTTTCCCTCTAATGCCACTGCTGATAATTTAAAAAATGATATTTCTCTGATGATGAAAGAGTGTGCCTAAATTTCCAATATATTTATAAATTACCATTGTTAAGAATTAAGAAGAGTTGAAAAGAGGGATAGATCATAGATGAGTAATTTGCAGAGGTAATTAATAGGTGAAGTCTAAGATAACATCAACAAATTTCGAGTGCTACTTCTCAACATCCTAATATTAATCCCTGAGCTAGATATAACAATAAAACCACATGGCACTGATTGTTTATTTGTTTGTCTTTTAATTCCACGAATTAGTTAACGAAGTTCTGATTGCATCATGCACTTTGCATAACACTTCAGTGTGTCCATGAATAATCCAATAAAGTTTCATTCAAAATGCTACAAATTAAGCCATTTTGGAAGAATTTAATCTTCGAGATTGCTTATCGAATGAGTTGAGTTCACTGAAGTGTAATCTTTATAAATCCCTTCCCAGTCCTCTTTTCGATTTCTCTTTCCATCCTACCTCTTTACACTGTAATAAACTTCCGTTTACCAATATAAATTACTCTTAAAGTAGCTTCACCTTGATTGAGATGAATGAAGGAGCACTGCTTCTTGTGAAAGATGAAAATCAATTTCGAATTTTTTGCAAGAGATTATTTAATAATATTGTCATACAGACAGCATTTCGGCAATTTAAGGAATGAAGTAAATTAAGGTCAATTGAATATTTCCGGAAGATTTCAAGATATTTGAAAAAATATGCAGAAAAAAACTGAACTGGAACTGTTCTAAAAAAAATATTCATAAAAACAAAGATCTAATGAAGAATGGAAGAATACTTCGATTACTAGTCGAGTTTGTTACTGTAGTTATTTTAAACATGTTTCAGTAATTTCGAACAAGATAATTTGAAACCCAAGAGTCATAATTTTCATTTTTACGTTTCGTTTTGATAATATCTGAAAGTATATGTCAAACTTGATATTTCTGTTTCTCTTCAAGTCGTTCTTAATGTCTTGCTCCTTATACATCTGAAAATTGTAAGATTCGAATTTGAAAGAAAAAAATAAAAGAAAAAAAAAAAAAGAACATCAATTAATTAAACACGGACAGTTAAAATCACTGTTTAAGAATTTCTTTGTAACTTATTGAGGAAGTACAAGAAATACATTAATAGCTATTTCCAGTTCTATCGTTGAGGAGTATCTTTCTCGTTGTATTTTTATAAACTGCATTCCATATTATTATATGTACATATATTTCAGTTAGCAATGAGTGAATAAATCTCTCTGTGCATATGAGAGATAAACAGGAAGTACGATAAAAGCCATTTATTCATTTCCATTTGAAAGCTAACGAAAATAAATTTGCTTGTTGTTATTACTGTTAGTGATGATCCCCTGGAAGAGACCTTTTCATTTCGAAATTCAAATCTTCCTAATTTCGCTAGGTTTTCATCGGATCCAAGTGTGAATAATAAATCTCTTTCATCGAGCCAAAATGTCTTCCTTAGATGCTTATTATCTATCCTTATCGAACCATAAACTAAGTTTATTGCCGAACTCATATCGGTACAAATTTCATCTTCCACAAATAATTGTATGTTCCTACACTTTTTTTTATATCGTGGTTTTATTATGTCTAACGTCTTTTCCATTTTTGTTCACGACTTCATTAGATCTTTAAGCTGTTCATCCTTGAATCATAACACTGCATATCAATATCATTATTTGTTTGAAATCTAAAACGCTTGTTAATAAATTTCCAATTTCAATTAACAGTTTAATCTTGCCGGTAAAGATGACACAAATTATGGTGTACTATTTCGAAGTTTATTTTTGAGGATGAAGTTTTACTAATATAACCAAAATAAATGTAATATTCTTATTGCTCATTTCATAATTATTCTGTTATTTCATTGCTGTTTATTCCTCTTTTTCTAATCTTTTAATTTAACAATTCAAATTCCATTGTCTCAATTTAACCAATCAGAAATTTTCGGTGAATGAAAAGTGTGTAAAAAAAGAAGGAAAAACTACCCAAAGGATGACTAATGGATTATAAAAAAAGTTTCGAACTTCACTGGAGCTAAAAAAGTTAAAAGTGAGTGATGGTTGAGAAGGAGCTGCCCGAGGTATTTTATTCCAGATGAAGTTACACCAAACTACGGCACCGGAGGTGGAGCACCCGGTGAAATGGTATATTCGAGAGGTGGAGTGAGGCAAAAAGTGGTCAGGAATGCAATACCGTCATCGTCGAGAGTGGTTGCCTTCCTACGCTCTTCATCATTGCTGTCATCACCATCCGCTCCAGCTTCGATTTCCGGATTCGATTCCGCGATCCTTCAGCAGCGCATCACCATCGATAACGTCACCACCACCACTAATACCATCCCCACCACTAACTACATCATATCATCAGTTACTACTCCTGCCGTTGTTTGAATCTTTTTTGCTGGCTTCTTTTTTTTTTTGTATAGTACGGAAATAACTTTGAGTGCATAGTGAACAATGATTAAATTGAAATTTTTTAAGAGTTGAAAAATTTTTGTAATAGTTTTAAAAAAAGAAACCCATAATGTATTTATTAAGAAAAAGTAAAAATGAAAATAAACTGATCAGGATTTATTCTATTGAGCCAATTCATACCTTTGAATAGTCTCAACAGTCTCTTACGTTTTTTATTCAATGAGTAAATTATTTTTTTTATCTATGCTTATTACCAATACTTAAGCATCAAGTCACTTTTTTTTTTCTCCATCTTTCTTCTTCCAGCAAAATTTTCCAAAATAGTCGCTATTATAATTGTTGTTACTACAAACACTATTAGCTAATGTTAATTGTAAATGATACTGTTAATAATAAATGGTAACAAGATAACATTAATAATTATTACTGTTATTGTAATTAATTATTACGAAATATAGAAACGTATCACATTGTTTACCGTGTTGTGTCATTCATTCATCGATTTGCTTTACCTTTTTGAAAAATACTATTCAACTGGACAGACGACAGAGCACACTTTATCGATCACTTTTTGGATGAGAAACTTTGGGATTTTGTGAGGAAATGGTTATAATCGGGGAATTTTTCACAAAAAAAGTTCATTTTTTGTTTTTGCTCACTATGGATGACAGCTGTCTTGACTTGAAAGATCGAGCCATGTTGTTTCCTGCTACTTGTTGATTCGTAATTCAGTTTTTAGCTTCCACTTGATAACTGTTTGTGTAGAAAGCAGTGCCGAAAAATGTTTAAATGTTGAAAATGGGGAACTGTTTGTTACTTTTTGACCATTGGTTTTAAGACTTTTGAACATTTCTAGAAGAATTCATCCGATACTTCTTCCGGAAACTTCATTCTATTAAAAACAAACAAATTCTTGAAGTCAGGAGCACTCTAAAGTCAGTCAGTAAAAATATTTCTAAACTTTTCTGAGAGTTCTCGAGAGATTCTCCATTGCCTAATATGGTTTGTCATTCTATCATCACAAAGCTTTATATTTGATTTAACTTCCTGTAATTCTAATGTTATCAGTCTAAGACACCTTCATCATTCCCTTTCTCTTCATTTCAAAATTTCAACAACAAAAAGAAAACGGTCTGAAAGAATTGTGTACTTTGTTGCACAACATCCATCTGGCACTCGAGCACCTGAAAGTTTTGCTGTTACAATTTTTCCGTAAAATATTTCAAGTTTAGGTCAAGTTTAACAAGTTTCCTACTTCCGGGAAGAAAAAATGCATCGGATTACACCAGGAAAGATAATGCATCGAATTACACCGGATCAATTCTTCTACTGTATTTTAAATTGAAAAATAATTCCAGGCTTAATTAGATTAAGTTTAGGTAGTTTTCATCTCTGATAAATAAGAAATGATCTACGTAGTAGTAAGTTATGGAAATTTGGGATTTACCTTAGATTTAGAAAAATCTACGATGCTTTGACATTTCAACTAGCCATCTCTCTTCACGATATTTTTCAAGTGATAAAGCAGAAAAAGAATAGTTTAAAAAAGTAATGGAAAGATTGCTTCTAACAAGCAACAATCTTATCCGAAACCTTTGACTTTGTTGTGAGTGTATGTTTGGCTATAAAAGTAAACATTTGCTGTTATATTTTCGAATTACTTTTAGAATACAACAAGCTTATATAAAATAATCTTTGTTGTGTGAAATGTTCAAAGACAAAATACTAAAAGCTCTTCTTGTCCTATCACTTACATCTTTGCAGTATTTTACATCAGTAAATAGGTAGCATTTCTTTTTCCAGGTAAATAAAACATCAGGGAACATTCCCATTTCTAGGTAGGAAGTAAACGAATAATTAGTGAGATGCAAAAATGTAAACGTAGACGATTAACATTAACCTGAATAGTAACTTAACGGTCAACAGGTCAGTGTGTGAGTATGCGATGATGTGAATTAAATTAATTGTTGAGGATGCACCAGTTAAACAAATACATAAGTATGAATGTTGATTTGATAAATAAATAAGTAAACAAGCAAATACAGTATCATATCATTCACCCACTACTATCTGCTTCATACATCTGATCTGAATTTTTAAAATTTTGATGAAGCGGTATTTTTACTAAAGTCTTGTTAAACGATATCTTTTCGATGAGTAGTTTTTTAATTTTTAGCCATCCAAACATTCCACAATGAATCTTGCTAGATTTAATGGTAGTTACATTCCGGATTGCTAATCGGAAAAACATCGGAGAGATTTTCATCCATCTCACTTCTAGACTTCAGCAAAGGATGAAGAGTCAGTCTCGAGGCATGAAAACAACCGTTTTGAAAAGTAAATATGGGCCTTTATGCCTAAAATTTTTGTGCAAAGTCTTTCGAAGTACATATCGAATGAGACAAACAGACCGACAGACAGACACAGGTACAGACACGGCATAACATACCAAGAAATGGTGCACACAGATGCAGACACACACACACACACACACATACACATACAGACAAATTGAACAGAGATGGGAAGAGTGTATACAAACCAGTTGGCCTTCTCTTTTTCGTTTCGATCGAGTATACACATTTCGAAATAGTTGATGCCATTTTCGAGAGCTGGGGAAGAGTCGTCCCCCGCGATCTCCCAGTCCCTATGGTCATTCTTGGTAGTGAGCTCACTCCTCCATCTTGCGAGAAGGACCATTTAAACGGTCATCGGCACTGTCCACACGGTCAATACTTAGTAATTGTAATTACCTGAACACTTACTGATGAAAGAATCTGATTTCATGCTAAGTCAGTCTATGCTAATTAGATGTATGCTTCTTTCGGTATAATTACTTCCATCCATCCATTAATGCTATGTGTTTTATCCTAAAAGATAAAATTTATTCGAATTATTGACATCCAACGCTTGTTAATAACGTTGAATCTGAAAGAAAATTTTCTTTAATTCAAATTCTGCTTTTATTTTGAATTTCCTACATTTTGACTTTTTGTATGTTTGAAAAATGAAGACAAATGAACATTTTTCAGTTTATTGTCAGTTCCATATCACTTCATTGATCTTATCTCTTATGGCCTTCCATATTATCAACATATGATTTTAAAAACTTGACTTCGACAAGTTTTACAGATCATGTATTAATAACAAACTATATATCCGATTGTGTGGTGCTCCTTTAAAGTTTGCCAATTTAAAGGGAAGTTTGAAAACTTCATAAATAGCAGCGACAATTTTTAATGTTCGATGTCCTCCGGAGGCGGCGGACGTTGGAAGCAACAGTCACCTGCGGTCTTTCGACTTGTCGTTGTCGGCGGTGGCGGTGTTGGTAAATCCGCGTTAACAATACAATTTGTACAGGTTACTACTATGAATACAAATTAGGAATTACTACTGTAAAATTTAGAAAGACTAAAAGGAAATCATTGATTGGTATGCAGCGCTGATTTGCTTATATCGTTTTCAAGTTTCAAATTAGAAGACCTTGTCTATTCTTCATAATAACTAAACTAATTCATTGCCTCATAAGAAATGATAACTTTCCAGGCTAACTTCATAGTTCGATCTATTATAAGCTACCTTGCTGGTTAGGAGCTTGCCATTTTCTGCCCCTTTTTTTCTTTCATTTATCTTTTTCAAATAGATATTGATCCACTCAGTTTATTTTCTTCCACACCTGCAAAAAATAAACTAAAATTTGATAACTGAAAGTTTTTTCCTCACCAGAAAAAATTCCCATTAATCAAACATGAATTACTATTATAAAAATAATAATACTGAAGTAAATATATTACAGTAAAAAGAAGAGATACTGTAACAATACCATCCGTACAGAATGTCTGCTTTATTAATATTTCTGCCAACTTACTGTTTTATACTTCTGTACCTGTTCTAAGTCTATGTAACGATTTATCTTTACTGACATATCTATAATTATTCAGTAATATTTTACCAGTAATAGCTCACTCAGAAAAAGAACATTTTAGGATCAAAGAGAAGGAAGGGAAGTATTCCAATTAGCTAATTAAGTCGTTATGCAATGATAAGTTAAGAGAAGAATTCCAGTTAGTTTAGAATGCTATCATTTATAATTATTGATTAATTATTGTTCCTCATGTGTCGATGTATTTTAGAGACATTTCGTAATGGACTACGATCCAACAATTGAAGATTCATATACGAAACAGTGCTTTGTCGACGATGATGTCTGCAAATTGGAAGGTCACTTTCAGTTTGTTTTTGAATTTTGGAATATTTTGATCAGACAAAAAACAAGTTCCTATAAGGGATGTCTCCCATTCTTCTGCTTGTGTTTTTTCCTATTTTAAAACCAAGAACTCTTTTTAAAAGGTAAATTTTTATTGATCTGTTCTGAAAGGTTTAATAATTTAATAAAATAAATTTTAGTCACTCAAAAATTTTGATTAAAATCTCACCATTTCTTTTCAAATACGTCGCGTTATAAAAATGTGTTTAAATAAATGCTGATCTTAGCATCTTCTAGTGAAAGTTATTTGAGGATGAAAAAAAAAAAGGTTTAGGGAATTAAATAATATTAAATCCTTTTGCACTTGATAACTTCACAGTAAAGTACAATCGTTTCAAAAAAGTTTGAGATTTCATAACTAAATTGATTGAAAGTTTGTTTAATGTTTTTTTGTGACATGATGAAGAACTGCTCTTTAGTGTTTGCTGAGTCACTCTATAGATGATAAAACTTTCTTTGAAATGTTTTTTATGTCTTGAAATTCTATTATATATTTCCCGAAATGTTTGGGTGTTGATCAGCTTAACACAGAGAAAGTAATTCCTCAGAACCAGTCACTGAAAGACTTAGAAATCATTAATGAAACGCCAGCATTCCAGGGTGACAAGATTTTGAATAGATTTCATTTGTAGCCTTTAAATTCCATTGGAAATTTGAAATTTTTCTTAAAATTCATCAATTAACATTGCAGTACTGGATACAGCCGGACAGGAAGAATTTAGTACGATGCGAGAACAATATTTACGTTCAGGCAACGGTTTCCTGCTGGTTTTTTCCGTAGTTGATCGAAACAGGTTATAATTTCTCCACTTCTTAGCAAAAATTTACAAATACCATCCAGGGTGAAAACAAGGATAGTAAATTTAGGATGTTTAGTTTCAGTAACAAAAACGATAAGGAACGTTGTTTTAACTCAAGCTTATTTAAATGCCGCTGTCTTCCAGTTCTGCGTTCATAGTTTAAACTATATGATGTTTAATTTCTATACATTTAACTGTTGATAAGAGTATTTATAATGATAAGTTATGATTAAAAAATGCCTCATCGAAAAGCAAAAATATTTTAAAATAAGTATGCATTTCATTATATTACATCAGTGAATTAAAAAGTCTTCTTGATGAGTAATCGCATAGATCTGTAAATGATAAAAGCTAGACATGGTTTTGTTAAGAGTTATGATAATTATCATACTGATAATTATGTTGGTAGTGATGGTGGCAATGAAATTAAATGAGAATAGTTTAGTGGTAAGGAAGATAACGATGCTGCTGCTCTACTGGTGTATGTTTATTTGATTTTGTTTCGTTCTATCGACTTCCATGACTGTTAGAATTCCAAATGTTTACTTACCCTCGGCCCTTTCCTCTCACTTCAGTTGCTTGCTTCATAGTGATTTGTATTTCCAACAATCCGAACATGTGTTCACAAATGTAATGTTCACATTCATAGACAACTTATAATAGATCTTGAAAATTATTTTTCCAATCAATCCATTAAATTTAATAAATGATGATAGGAAACGGCCAGGTGGTTATAGTTATCATGTTTTTATTACGGCCGCTTTTAAACGATGACAATCGGCAAATAGTAAGAGTTGACAACGTAGGCAAGCAGTCAAACATAAATTGCACAAATAAAATGGTAATATTTCTATGAGAATTTCGAAAAGAGAAGTAGGACGAAAGGTTAGCAACGAATCATTTTTGATTTATTTTCAATTCTCGAGAAATCGTTGTTAAAATGTTTATGTTATGATTCGTAGCAACCGAAAAATAAAGCCATTTGCTATGCTTTCCAAAAGAATACATTTCGAAAATTGTGCTTCTTGAAAAAAATGAAAGTAATTGTATCGTTCGAGATTTGACGCTCATAATATACTGTCAGGGAAGATGAATGATAAGTATGGCTTCGTCCTCACTCCCCCGTTGAGATTTCAAAAGTTGTGCTTAAAATATCTGATATATTTTGTAAATAACTTGACAGAGTAATAATGAAGACATTAATGAATGATACTACCGAGTAAGTAATTTACATTATCATTACGTTTTAAAATATTTCAGAAATAAGTCGTTATCATCAAACATTTACAAAAAAAGGAAAAAAAGACATTCTTTTTAAATGCATATTTCCTTAAAATCATAAATTTAATCCTCTTCCGTTTCTCGTTACTGTTGCTCTTTTCCAGTTATTAATTACCCTTAACCTGAAAGAGGAGGGGAAGGAATAGAAGAAAGAAGATGATTACTACTTTTCTTTCTAATAGAATATTTAGTGACGAAGAGAAAGAAAAAAGGAAAGCAAGGCAGAGGGAGTTTAATCGATATTTGAATTTTTATGCATACTTTTTGAAAAAATTTGTAAAAATTTCCCAAAAGTACAAGTTTCAAATTCAGCAAAATAAAGAAAGAAGAACTCACTTTTTTAATTTTATGGCTGTCCTTTAAATTTTTTTCTTTTTAAAAACTTTTATTCTTTTTAGATTGTTTCATTTTGCTGTTCCAGTAAATTAATTTAGTTTCTCCTTTAAACTCAGAAAAACAGTTACCAGAAAATATTGTTGGAACTCAAAAGAATGTATGTAAATAGACAAGTCAGTAAATCAGTGATAACTTTGAATAGGCAGTTCAGTAATAACAATGAACTGTAAAATGCCCTAGCTATTTCAATGATTATCGCATTCATTATGCGAAACTGCTGCATATGCTACTTTTCTGAAGCAAGGTGATTATAATTTTACCTTAGTTCACTTACTATTAATAGATATCTCTTGGGGTGATGTTAATGGGGATGCAGGAAGATACTGGGATATCAGATGGCTTTAGCATCATCATCTTTATTTTTTTATAACTTTTTTTTAATCAACATTTTCAAATTTAATTACATTCTTTTTCTTTGCAGTTTTGAAGAAGTTATCCGGTTACATAAATTAATACTTCGGGTAAAAGATAGGGATGAATTCCCTATAATACTTGTTGGCAATAAAGCAGATCTCGATAATGATAGGCTTGTGAGTTCTGTTTTCCTTTCATTCAGAAATATATTACTGCACGGTTATAATCCATTTTTACCAATCATTTTGTTTGTGAAGTCAGGTGATAATACTAATACTTTGATAAATTAGGGATGTTGAAAGGTTCATGATGATTCCTTCATTACTCTCCATTTCATTTGATGAATTTAAGCCATATGTTTCCATCATCTCTCATATGGTAAAATTAATTCATCGGAATGGAAAAGAAAGGGAAGATTCCCCTGAGGATAGCACTTTAATTTGTTATATAAAAGTTTCAAAGTAAGAGGAATATTCGACGACAAAATTTTAGTTCTAAAAATTATATTTTTTGAGTCGAGTGTCACGACAAGCTTTAATTTTTTCCTTTTTCTCTGTTTCACTTTTTTATTCATATTCTCAATGAATAATATATTAACAAGTCTGGTTATTAAATTAATATTACCAAGATGTAATATGAATCTGAGAATGCCATGTATGATCATTAGATCAGTGTTTCAGTCTCTTTATCTAACAATTTTTCAAGGTATCACTACAAGAAGCGGAAGAATTGGCTAGGCGATTACGAGTACCATACGTGGAATGTTCAGCAAAACATCGAATGAATGTCGACGAGTCGTTCCATAATTTAGTGCGATTGATACGGTTCATTCCTTTGCTGCTTATCCATCCAGTTGTTCTTCTAAGAGTGACTCCTTCAACCTTATTATTAATTAAAAGACTCTGGGTATTAATTCGAGGTCATCCTAATGGCTGATTCACTTGATGAATGCAACCGAAAGCTGTACTTGACTTGAGCGCTCGCGAAAGAATTTCGTAGCGCTGAAAATCTAGTATTAATGGTAGCTCATCCTTCTGTAGGATGAAGAAAAAGCATGAAAAGAACTTGCCCGGTTAGAACTATCCATTTTCTGATTATGAGAAGCGTAAAACTGGAAGAGCAAAGAGACCGATAAGTTTAGCTTTTATGCTGATTGATTCTGCTTTCTTTATAGGAGCTTCCAGCAACAAGAACGGCAATCATTGGATGGAGTTGATTCAAATCCATCAAGATTTAACTCAAAACGGAAGCGCTACTGTAGAATACAGTGACCCGCATCATACTGTACTGTGTTTGTATCTCCGCTCCCTTTTCCTCAGGAAAATTTAATTCTCTCATCAACTGTGATGTCATTTTCAGTGTTTTTTTTTTTAAATTGTTCTATCTCTTATTGTGCATATAATCAGCCAATTTGTTACTGTGTTGCATATTGATATATGGGATTTTGTCGGTTTAGTTGTTTCGGTTTTGGTAGAAATTTCTTGAAAAAGCAAATTCATCAAATTTTTCATTGTAAATTGTAACTTCATCGGTTTTCATTAGAGGATGAGCTCAAACTGGAAATTCATCAGTCCATCACATTTTAACCTTGAAGATTTGTTGTCATAAAGTTAATTTCAGAAAGAAATTTATGTTCGAGAAAAAATAGTACAACTGATTGGGAACTGTTAGGTGGGTTGTTTCATTGGGAGAAAAAGGCTTTAATGGAAGGTTTTTAATTCGTTTACTATTACTACTAGATTATTTAGTGGCCCATCAAGTGAATTATTGTGCTGCACTGAAATTCAGTAATTAATTTGGAAAATTAAATTCTGAGAGAATAAAATTGACGGAGCGAAACAGAAGTAGTGGTTCGGTCAAGGCCGCATTCCAATCTTTGGTAGTTTGTAGCTGGAAAGTTGAATTTAATTGAATATTTTATGTTAATTTGAGAGTTTCAAGTTAACTTTTCTTTAGTTTTGCATAGGAATGACAGCATTTAATTAATATATACTAGAAAAGAAATAAAAGATGTCCAAAAAAGAATTAATTCACAATTCATCCAATTTACTTGATCAAAATAAATCGAAGAGAAGGCTGTTATTAAGAAAATGAAAGTTCCTTGATTTTCTAAAGCTCAATATTTCCTAACATCAAGTTGAACTCATGACATCCCCATTATTACTCTATTTTAAGCTATTTTAACTGCAGAATTAAATGCAATTAATTTCGAACCGATTGAGCCGTATTTACAACACCTCTGAGATTATTTTCAATTTTCGCGGAAGTTTGGTGTCATTTGCAATATGAAATTCATATGACATAGATTTCGGATATTTTATTTACTTTGAAATCGAACAGCGCCGAAATCCAAATAAAATTGAAATGTAAACGAACAGAGAGGGGGAAATACATGTTGTGCACTTCATGAAATCCGAATTACACATTTCAGCTATTAAGTAGTGACAATTTAAAATAGAAGTTGAAGTCGGGCAAAGGATACCATAACTTTATCGATATCCAATTTCAAACAGACATAGAATTTGAAGTGAAACTGGCAGTAAGTAATCAATGTTTATTAACAATTCTTATATTGAAATGGACATGATGTAATGCATCACAGCACATTAGTGAGCCAATATGTAAATAATGAGTTAATAAAGTCATGAGGTAAGAACCTGACTTAAGCAACTAAAAATTTATATCATCAAATAACAACAGCATTTAGTGAGAGGAATAATTATCTAGAGTAAGCAGTTCTAGATTATTATGTTTGATCTTAAATATGTGAATTATAAATAGAGAAAAAGGAAATTTGTAATTGTAATTGACATGAGCACTGCCACTAATTTCAAAAATAAGCGAACAATTAATTATGTAGAATAAAATCGAAGGAAATTAGCGAATAAAAATACGTGAAAAATAAATCGCTTTTTAGATATTTCTAGAACCAGGTACTGAATGTTTCCACAATAAGACGAGACTTAGAGAAACTTTGTCCTTTGGCAGTAATATTAATACATTATTCCTAACCGATATAATGAGTATTTAACAAAATTAACAAGCAAAGATAAAAACATGAAATTGAGCAGATTTGTACAAGGCAGTTCTATGAGATCATGCGAACATTTTAGCTGGAGTTCCACGTGCAACCTGAATAATGTGATCGGCAACGTTACCTCGTAATGTCCACGCTAGAGAACGCAGTGAAATTCCACGTTCACAAATAGCCCGCGGTACATTTACTGGTACCACAGTTTTTCGCGTATTTACCTAGAACAATTGAAGATCGAAAGAACGGAAACCTAAAACTATAAATAGTATTTCTGAGTTTTAAAAATTGGTGTCCTTTTCTATATTAAAACTTTCTTGATAATCACGCTTATTATGTGTTAGGCATTGTTAATCTCGCATTTCTAAAAGACAAATAGTTAAGTGTTGCTAGAAGGGAAAGAAGATTGAGAGAAAAAAATTGGAACAATTCAGAAGACCTCAATCATATGTATGATAATTTTATCCATCATCGTTGAATGTCCTCGTTTCCAGTTGCCTGGATCATTCCCAAATACAGGCACATATACAAATCTAGAATTTAGAAAGCTGGAAGGAAATTTCAAGCCAAAAGTTAGTTATTGCCTTCTGGCACATTCAATTTACGTGGACACATATGAATACTACCGATCGATGGGCTGTTCAGCATATGAATTTCTATCAATTAATTAATGTTGGTAACTTTTCCATGCTTGAAATTTACTGTTAGGTTTAAAATTTTAATATGATATATGAAAAAATAAGAGATTTAAAATAACCACCCCATTAATTAGACATACAGCGGATTTTTCATGGGATAATTCAGAATGATGAACATTTTCTACTCTTCTGTGGAAAATACTCCTAGGTATTAGTAGCTAGAAGTCTTTATCAAGTGGGAGTCCCTAGGATCACAGAGATTACGTGAACAATCACTTTTCACTAATCCAATATTATCATCTTCGTATCCACTGGATGCCTAATCCAAGGATATCATATAATGTCATTATCTTCGTCTAGAGCAAATCTTACTTATCAGTAGCCAATATAGCAGTATACATGCCACAGTTCCCTCTTCTGTCTTTATCTAAATATGCTGGCAAATCGATTAACATCACTTCATCACGGAACTTTTTAAACAATTCAGCATCCAAATAGGCCCTCGTATCCTTATCCAACGTCGGTATTACCAATATCTAAAATGATTTGTCGAAGAAATGAAAAGATCAGAAACGATAATCCCGGTGCTTCTCCTTATTTCAAACATTCTGTAATGTTCACGTTTGAGAACATATTAGGAATAGAATAAGTAATAGAAGTTTAAGTCTCGAAACATTGCGACATTCCTCTAGACCACAGGATTTCTAAACGTATGCATTGGTATCTTTTATCATATAATTGTTCATTTGCTTTTTTTTTCTTGCATAAAACTTCACCCTTAAAATTTAACTAAGTTGTCAGCTCTCAGGAAGCTTCTTACTTGGTCATCGATGAACGACATAATGTCATCTAGCCGTAATTGCGTCGTATTCATCGGATTATCCACAATGGTCACCTGTACTGACGACATAGTTAGTTCGAAAGAAATTCGAAATAAATGGTTTTTTTCCTCTTTCTCTGTCTCTCTTACTTATCATCGTTATCATTGATTATATCAATTTAAATGTAGCCCAACACGACAAAATATGCAAACAACTTATTGAATTACCCATATTAAAAGAAATAAAGAAAAGAAATAAAAAGGAAATGAATTCATTTTTTGCACTTGGCCTATTTAATCTCATAAAGTTAGGGAATGAAAATATTTGTAAGGTGACTTCTGGTACTTGGATTTCAATATGTGGAGAAATAAGTGACTGAAATTACATATGTATCCTGAAATCAATTAATGCCGTAAAATACGCATAAAGATGCAATCCAAACAGAAATTCAAATTTAATGATTCAGAGAAAAGTTGAAGATTTCTTGTGGCACAATTTAATTAAAAAATAAATACCTTCCTGAAAGCGTTGAAGAGTTTAATCATTATGGCCCATTCCGGCACCTTTCCTTGATTTTCATCCAGTACTCTCTGCAAATGAAAAATAAATTTATAATGGAAGCCTTTTACCTGTATCAAATTAAACTGATTTTTTCCCCATCACCAGGCATAAAAAGCATGTCAATCTCCAACTCGACCATGTAGGAAAAAGGGGTATCATTAGATATATTTGGAATATCAAATGGAGTAAAAGCTCCAACGGCCTTTTTCGCACAGTTATTCAGAGGCTATTTCTTCGTTTAGTGATTGCGTTGAAAGATAGATTCAGAATGCAAAACTTCATGGCTTGCTGGGAAGTTTCAAAAGCCCTTAAATATGACACAGAGGCTTCTACTACTTGTCAGAACTGCTACAAATCTCGCAAAATCTTGAATTCTAAGTTGAACTTCATGGTGAGTAGGGAATTACCATAAAGCTCACGAAATTCCCGGAAATTAATTGAATTAGTAAAGCAATACTTAACGACTAATAGAGCTATTGAAAACATTTAACACTTATCATTTAATTTAACAGCAGTTTTAAAACAGAATAATTCATTATCATATAGTAATTTTTAAAACTGAAATATAAAATCAGTTATCAACCTTATCAATAACAGCCCTGTTGATGCCATTATCCACGACATATTGTGCGGAAAGTATTAATTCCAATTCTTTCTTATCAATACGTATTTTATAGTCCTCAATGAATCGCTTAATACTTTCATCAATTTGTTTTGCGGCTATCGTCGCGAAATTAGGAGGCCTCGAATTAATTTTATTTTACAATAATTTCAATCATTTTAAGAAACAGTTAGCCTTTTATTGCCTCGTATTCTTCATTTTAACAATAGCAAATGTTCGATTTGGAGTGACAGAAGATTATTTTAAGAAAATTTGTTCAATCGACCTGCCAACTTCGCTATGCCGTTGAGTACAGCGTACGTGGGCCAACGAAAGAAGCTTACAATATCAGAATGGAAAAATATCAAGTTGCTACTAGTTAAGCCTTAATAGTTGAATGAATTGATCCTTCCGGCTAATATCCAGTCTTGTTCCGAGCTTCAAGATAAATCCCACTACGTCTTTGTAATATCTATCTAATAATGTTCTCTCACTTTACCGGGATTTCTTCTCATTTCAGGATATATTGCAAAAGAAGTGAGGAAAAAAATTCACCTATAAGAAAATTTTACAAGTTGCCGTACACCAAATGGTGCAAAATCTCGAATATTGATGTCATAAACGGATGCCTGAATCAAAGCATCCAATGGTAAACGTGATTTAACAGATGGGCTCCTTCCATCCAAGTATGGCATCGTGTGTTTATCAGCAAGTATCACTACGTTATCATGTTCTACAAAAAAATATTACTCCAAATTATTTTTGGTTTAAAAATCCAAACATTTGAAATTCTACAGCTGTTGATTAATTAAAATCGTTATTAAAAACAGAATTTGTCAAAGTCTCAAGAAATCGAATATTTATGATATAATATTCGAATCTACACCTCAAAAAACTAGTTGCTGTAAGATATGACTGCTCGAGATTACAACCATAAACTTCAGAAACTACAGCTTCTCATTTTTAGATATTACGACCCACAGAAATATAATGTTATCAGTTACTATGATAATTCGGAAGTCACAATATCTTTTAAATGACAATTTTATCTCAATTCGTTAAGTGGTTACCATGTATCGTTTTTGCAAATTCGATCTGAAATGCGATGATTGTCTCAAATAAATCGTGATAATTATCGTCCCTGGAAAGATTTCAAAAGTTTATGGTTAAATTAATAACTGAATTCGAGTTCATATAAACCTCACTTTGCCACATGTCAGAGCTTGAATAAATAAAGGATTAAATAATTTTCTTTTTCAACAATTCAAAAGAAAAGCTGAGACGCTTTGCAGATCGATAATTGAATATTTGAATGAAAATTTATCGAAATAAGCAAGCCGAAAAATGATTTCCAAAAAATTTTCTCATGAAGAAGTGTTTAAATTTGTGAATAGAAAAGTATACAAAAAGATGAATTTTTATTTTATTTTCTAAATATACATATGTTAACCAAAACCCTTGGAAAAGTTATTTTCCGTGATCACTGGCTGACTGCCAGTTGTTCGAAGGAAAGAATTAACAGCATAATTACATATCATTCAAAACTGGTTTTATCAGTATTCCGATGAATGATCAATCTCACACTCGTCAATTTCCCACGGTCAACTGTCCAGAAATGGAATTGTTGCGGTGAAATGTTCAAATCTGAGCACACCAATTAAAAAATTCGAAAGGATGAAGTCAATTAGCTTGTTGTCATCAATTCAATTTAGAATTTTGCTACGTTTATCTCTCAGGAAAAACAATCATTTTATTTTTAAAATAATGCCCAGTGCAGTGCATGTTATGGATTACGGCAAGCAGATGGCATCGGATCAGATGGGTTACTGGATAATATGGCAACTAAAGAATCAAAAGATTTTCAGGCGTTTTGAATTTAAACTTGTACTGCATTCAAAATCCAGAAAAAGAAACTAAAAACTGTTCCTATCTATCATCTATCATTAATAGCAATACCATAAGGTAACTTATCACATCGAAGATATTAATTCAGAGTTTAAGTAAATCTAAAACTACACAAACAAACCATATAGATGGTGCTGATAATACGAGAAGTGATCGATCAGGTTTATGTACGTTGAAAAATTCCGCCTGCATCGGTCGAATAATTAGTAGAAGTAAAGTACCGAAGATGTGCACAGTTGAATGGTACCATAGGCGGTTGTAGAACATGGCAGGAAAGAGGAAGATTGATTCTGTGATGATGGCGGTGTTTCTGTGGTGGTGATTCTATCGTTTGTCAGTAAGTGGATCGTTATCAGCACATTTTTATATCCCGGCTGTGCGGTAATGAATCCTTCTTCCATATTTCTGTTCTATTGCTATTGCTGTTGCGTTTTGTTGTCAACGACAGAGATGGATGGACGGATAGGCAAATGGGTGGTACTGATAAGGCGGCAGGCGGAAGGTTGAAAATCCGGAAAAGTGGACTTTCACGCATAAATTCGTCCTCCATCGTCATTGTTGTTGTTGTTTCGTTGATTTTCGTGGATAATTAGGTTGTAATTAGAGCTTCTTAGTTGCGCCTAAACATACATACATACACACACACACAGACACCAATTCAATTCATTCGTACTCAGAGAAACCAGGATTTTATGCCCTCCGGGAAGCCGAAGCATGTTTTGCAGACACGGATGCACTACTACCGCTATCAGTACTATTACTACTGCTACTACAATTACTACTACCACTAATACTACTACTACAGCCGCTGCTACTACCACTGAGTGCCACTAGGTCAAACAATAGCAGCAACCATTCGAAATATCCCAAAATTTTCTGGATTTGCGGAGCACAAAACTGGTTTTACAAGGAAAATCTTTTTTTTTCGAAGGTAAATGGGCTATTTCGCCTTAATTTGTCACAAAAGAAAAAGGGAAAAAAGCAATTGGTTGGAATGTATTGTTAACCTCGCAATTAATGAATGACCTGATAAATAAATTTCATTTTCTGCTAAATAAAAAAACATAGCCATTTTAAAATTTCAACAGTTCAGCAATATTTACATCCTTAATTTTTTTTCCTTGTAAAAAAAGTGAAATAAGGACAAATAATTATTGATTAAACATCTAAGCACTCATTTTACATATCCGGCATACACTTTTATATTCTAAATATAATTATCTCCAATAGAATAATGTGGAATGGTATGGTACTTCCAATAGCTGCCTAGTTCTAGGTAAGATACTTCTCAACTTAGATTTCAAACTAGCTTCACTTCAGATAATATAATTAAAAAAGTCAGAGAAAAAAGAGGCATAATTAGAATTTATTTAACTCGATAAGTTTTCATTTGTTCCTCAGTGAATAATGCTGTTTATAAACTTTTTTTCCTCTTTTTTTTTTTACTTTATTTTTTACATTCCAGTAAATGCCAATAAGGACAAAATTTGATTTATGGATTTTTTTCCTTTTCAGTTTAAAAGGAAAGCAAAGCAATAGCATGTCGAATAAAAAGAACATGGAGTTTGCTGATATAAACATCTATTCCAAACACCAGTATTACTAGAAACTATTAATTTCACCACCAACAATTTAAGTATTCCCAATGTTGGAAAATAATTGTTTTAATTTAAAGAAAGAGGTAATAATTTACTTTTTTTTTAACAGCAAAACTTAGGATCGTAATATCGCGACACTGAAACGTTCAATGGAGCAGAAAATATTGCAGAATTCAACAAAATCCCTGGAAGGTGCATAGTACCTAAATTTTACCTTCATAATAAAGTTAGCGAAAACGCAGCAGAGGCGAAACAAACACTAAAGAAAATTTATTTCTAGTCAGTCTTTTGCAAGAAATTGCAAAAAACATTATTCATCTTTTTTTTTTGCAATGCCAATAGAACCTTTTTACTATTATAAATAACATATTTTCCATTTCAAAGTTCTCTACTAGTTACGTGTTATCTTATCATGCATGTATTGATGTGAATCATTTTGAATGCTTACAGTAAAAATTTTGATGAGTTAAAGGTAAAAACTGTCAAGTTTTGAAAGGACAATAACACCTAAAATTCTGGCAGATATTTAGAAAAATGTAATGGAACATCGTTTGCTAAGTTCTGAATAACATCTTCATTTCGAGGACTTAGTGATGTTGATGGTGATTATGTACTGTTTGGAAAGGAACAGGTGCCTGTCAAGATGACCTTGAAGAGGAAAGAAAACTATGTCAGTATACCCGTTTGATTAGAAAAGTTCCGGGTGAGAAAAGTCAGAACGGAAGGCCTGTTCTCCTGATAATACTACATTATTGGTATTACTATTATTATTAGTAGAACTATCATTGGTAGTACTATTTTATTCAAAAAATCAGTAAATTCCGTCAAAATTCTTTGTGAATTTCAAGTAAAAAAAAGAAAGAAAAGTGAAATGAAAATAAATGGCATTTTTGATCCATGTGAAATTAACAGCTTTTTTTTTGAAATCATGACAAGTTGAAAAATTTATTGTTCTCAAAATTCAAAAAAATTCCATTATAATGAAAAGAAATAGTAACGAGGTCAAGGAGGTGGGGTCAAGTTTAAGTAGGTCACCATCAGAAAAAAATTACTGTACAAATTACTTCACTTTGAAACAGCAATAAATTTTGAGTTTTAAAAAAAATTTCATTTTTCTTTCAATGAATTTGATATGTTATGTCATTGTCGCCACTTATAGTACCACTTATCATTTCTTTCACAATTAAATTTACTTATTATACTTCAGCTAAATATTAATTTCTGAAAATGAAACACCCACAAGTGAATATTATTTCCAATAAATTCTTACCATTAATTTCTCGCAAAACCTTCTTTTGTGTTTTAAATTTAATTAAATAAAGGATTTTCGAGTGAAATACTTCTACTTTTTTTGCAGACATTTCATTCATTATTTATTTTGGAACAAACGTCACAACATAACGAAGTTCATAAGGAAACCCAGCTCCTGATATTTCGTTGATAATGAAGATATCGTCGATAATGCAATAGTTCAAATAGAGCTTTTCGGTATCTATTCCCGTTTTGAGATGCAATTTTCGTTGTCCTGTCGTTCCAGTAACATCGGCAAAAAAAGGCAAGGGCATACCTTATAGAAACCCAAAAACTGGTTCCTAATAAGCAAAAAGGAAGCATTCCATGCGACCCACCTTTTCGCTGAAATTTGAGTTTGCACAGCATGTCGTTGCATCCGGGTCAAATGTCATGTCAACAAACCAAAAAGTCACCCGGTATCCGTTGTCATGCCCTCATTAACCAATCTTCGATTACAAAACCTATGAAATTGCAAACATCCATTTTTTCTCTGCACTTCCCAGCATCACTTATCAAAAACGTTCCGGATATTAATACAACCCGCAATCCGCCAAACAGGCTGTTCCCACTGACGCGCCTCTCTTTCTTTTTCTGCTTCATTGTTTATAATTTAATCTGACTACCGCTACTGGTTACCAAAGGTCACCAAAAGATTAACGATTTGGGGCATTTCCTGTTTTAAGCGATTTCAAATTCCGTGATTTGGGGTGACAGCAGTACCCCTCATCATTATCTAACGCAGGAACAGGTACTGCTGTTGACATCTTGCAACTAAAATGTAAACCAAATTCGTTCTCCCGTATCCGCTTCATTTCAATTCTCTTTCTCTGAATATTTTTAGAATAGTAGCAAACCTGACAGTCCGGTCCGGACTTGACATCGAATTCACCATCTCATGCTAAATAATTTAACCTGACGTGAAGAATGCCCTACATCCATCAAACACAAAGACTGCTTAAATATTTCTGCTGTGACACGAATTTCAGTTGAAAAATTTTATTTGACTTTCTGCTCACGATCTGAGACATTGAAAGACTTAATTGTCAGCGTGTAACATCACCAAAAAAAAAAAAANNGGTTTCTTTAATTATAGGAAAAAAAAAAAAATGTAATAATTCTATATTTTACCTTCAAATGAATTTAAAAAAAAAAAAAAAAAAAAAAAAAAAAAAAAAAAGAAAAACTATAAATAATATATATTAGAATTGGAGCCTACAAATGTGAATACAAATGTAACGGCAACACTTATTTACATAGTAGCTTGATCACTAGGAAGAAGGCCACTTACCTGAATAAGTGAAGAGATATATAACTGAAACTAGGGACAACCATTAATATAAAAAGTATGACAATAATACTTGATTTGAACATATGTCTATTTTCCAGTTGCAGGAAGTACATTATTTTAATCCGTATTCCAGCTAAGTTGAATAATCTTCTAAGACATCAGTTAAATGTTCGTTATGAACTTTTTGGTTAACCCGCCGCCGTGGAACTTTTCGTTTAGGTGGTGCAGCATTCACTTTTTTTGGTGCTAAATCTTTCATCACATCAATTCCATGTTTCTGGAGATATTCTTCGATCTTTTTCTCGTCTAGATGATCAACACATGCGTTCCTCCACAAACTTTTGAATTCTACAAATTAAATTTAAGCTAGTAGTTAGAAGCAAAATTTAACAAAAACTTTAATACTGGACAGATTTAAAGACTTTTTTAAATACTATTCTCTTGAAAAGAACATAAAAAAAAACTCCTCGACTTAACATCAAAACTTGTTTAGATTCCAGCTCTTTTAAGGATTTTTTTTTACTACATCCCTTATTTCCGTTAAACAGAAAGCCTTTCCAATCAGTACCTTGAAATAACCACCGTATATCATTCCTACAAGTTCATTAAAAATCTTTATCATTTTATGTCAAAGCTCTCACTGATAACATGATTTAAAATTTCTGAGGACAGGAAGTTACACTAAACTTCTTTAAACAAATGATACACCAAACAAGCTTAAAAATTTCTAGTTTATATCAGGACACAAAGTATATCTTACTTTCATCAACTTCGTAATCAGTAGCAGGATCATTATAAAAATAAACATGGTCTTTGCGCTTGTTGATCATCGTTTGCACATCAATTACAACACTACTTAGTGCCTAAAGTGGATAAGAATCATTTGATACAGCAATGTTTCAGAAATGCTGAAATAATCAGATATTCCTTACTTATGTATTATTCTCGCTGAGCTGTTATAATCCCTAAAAATAGGGGGGAGGGGGACAATGAATATATAACTCGACCAACTGCAAAAAAAAAGCTTTTTTAAAAAATGGTAAAAAGAGTGAACTCTACATTCCAAGCTTAATATACCTCAATATGCTTTTCAGCAGCAGGTATGCATTCGTTGAGGTCCGACAGCAAAATGCCACCTTTTCCCTCAACATGATATTTTTTTAGTAAAGCTAACAAGGAATTCTTCCCTTTAATCTTGTAAGGAGGCTTGAAAAGATATTTCCCATTTTCGTCCACAGTTAATCGCGGATTCATTGGCAAAGACTAAAATGGAACAATTCCATTGTCACATATTGAGAAAAACGATATTGTAGCAACAGAAATCATAAATTTGAAAGTTTTTTTTCCGAGATTTTAGCAAAAGATGTAACAGTTATTGTCAAAAAATAGAAAAGTTTAATGAAATTAAGATTCAGCTAAGATCATCAGAATTCTGTTCCCAAAATGCAAAGTGCAAATGTGGAAAGAAAATTTTTTAAACGAATTGAGGTAAAACAAATAAGATGGAATTTTCCAAAAAAACAGTTAGTAAGAATTAAAAAGACAATAAAAACAAACTTCTTGAAGCCATGCTTCTGATTTTTTCCCAAGATCATATATTTGTAACTCTTCCAGAATCTCTTTTAAGCTTAATGCCCATTGTTGTGAAGACAAATGACGTTTCTACAAGTGACAAAAACGTAAAAGGTTGAAAAACCCATAAAGTAAAGGAGAGAACTTTCTAAACACATAAATATATCTGTTATAAACCAAAATTCTGACTACATGGCAGGTAATCCATTATCAGCTTAGGAAAAAACGGCATCAATAAATAACAAAAGAACATGAAAATCATATTACTTTCATGTAATCAACAATTTTTGCCATAGTCCCGAAATTTACAGCATTTGATGTCGACTGCGCAGAAGGATTTTTAGAGTTGAAGTCAGATAGAGCTAAAAGGATGGAAGTTCGTAAAGAAATGGTAATTCGTGGAAGCAGATAGACGAGATTTCGAATTAACTGCTAATTCAAGTTGAAAGTATTCACGATCAAGGATACAGCAGTTGTTTTCAAATAAACAAAGAAAAATCCCTAGAAGCTAAAAAGAACGAATTCAAATTACAACCTCAATGCATAACTCATGCTCAATGTTGCAGTTGCAAAGAGGCAAAATAATTCTGTTCAAGCAGGATAAGATGAAATTTATACCAATTACTTAAAAAAGCTTACACTTAGCCGCTAACTGTGGGTCGTTGTATAATTTTCGTTTTTTCTTCCGACTTGCTTCTGCACTAAAATTTCCCAAACTTTAGGATTACTATACAACAGTCTTTTAAAAGTAATATTAGAAGACGTACTCATAAGTGGAATGTGACGTAGATGTCGTCGCACTTTTCCGAGCCATTTCAACAGCTTGCGACGCTCGCGCTTTAAATGCTGCTTGTTGTTTTAATAATACTGGGTCCATTATAAACCTAAAACCATGCAGAACCTTAGCTAGACAACCACTTATACATCATGCTGCACAGACTTCTGTAGTGCCGGATATATCACGGCACACTGCTGATCCATAGTGAAACAATTCCGTAGCAAACAACAATAAGTAAACCCACCTGCTACCAACTTCCTTGTCTATGTTCTAACTTGAAATCTTTCCTATATAAAACATTAATTTTCGTGTTCTTAACAAAAATCTAAATTTCGTGTTCTTAACAAAAAGAAATAGTTAATAAGCGTTTAGTGGATGTAAAAAAGATATTCCGTATTTTCAAGACTTCGTACGTTGCGTAAGAAATGTAAGAAACTTTATCAGACAATAAAATCTACACTTTTAATTAATTCTTATATAAAAAACTAATGACAATTTAATCTATAGCTACAAATAAACTACTCAAGAAAGAAAGAAGTAGAATCTGATACAAATCATTATTCAAGCACGGAAGGGTTAAAACAATCATATTTTACTGGTGACTTTTAAGTTATATCTTGCTCTTTTGAATGATCATGCATCAATTATATATGTCAAACTAGCTTAATAACACCACTGTTTAGCTTAAGATCAACTTAAATTGATATAAAAGCATTCATTTTATTGAGGTCAACTTTAATTGATATAGAAGATTTCGTGACAATTTAATTATTAAATTCCTTTACTTAACTGTAGCAGACCGTATAACCTGAGAGAAAAAAATAAAGAAATGAATAAAATACAGATGAGAAGTTTAAGTAAAAACAAATAAAAGGCACCAAAGTACAGCGAAGCCTGTTGAAACAATTATTACCAAATCAACATTCCAAAAGATAACCCGTAATCTTGCATTCTTCAACACAAAAGTTCACCGCAAAATCGATCGTATGATCATAGCTACAGGCCAGAATACTAAGACATCCCTCACAATTTAGTGAAAAAGCTCTAGCAACAGTTACTGCTAATAAAAATTGGATTCCCTAGCATTCCTAACAGTCGTGTTCATAAGTTTTTATGCTATTTCTGACAAAATCGAACAGAATATTTAGATTCCACAAAGCTGAGGTTATTCGATAAATTGTACAGTACAAACAACTTCTTCGAATAAAAAGAAGAAAAAAGTGGCATACCACTGCAAGGAAGTATATTTCCACAAAAAAAAAGACTCAACATTTTCTCGTATTTGCTATAGTTGTATGAAACAGTTATCAATAATATCAACAGATAAGGCATTTTCAAACTTATTTATAGATTTGCAGATAAACCAGTTGACTAGAAAAAACTTATCGCTTCTTTGGAATAAGTTCGAGACCCGTCATATATTTCTTATCAACGCCATATTTAAAAAGCAGATTGCTGATAAACAAAATCTGAAAGTGTCGACAGCTTATACAACGAAAGAGTAGAAAATCGAAGGTAGTAATTAAAAGCGAGGACCATTTAAAACTGAATCTCCAATACTAGCAAGGATTTAATTCAAACTTGCAACAAAAAGGAAGAAAACCTTGTCTTTATAATAAATATTAATAAGATCAAGCAGCATATCTATCATAGATTTCGAATCACCAGGCCTGATTACATCTTTTTTAGTAATTTCAAATAGTGACTTCCTGTTAACACTTTCTATAGATTCTTTTTGACTGAAGTCTTTTTCTTGAAATCATACTTGGACATATTGTTCGGGATTTTAAAACCTCCAATAAAAGATAATCAAGGAATGTTAAAAGACTTTTCGAGTCAAATATTAAGGAGACGAATGAAATGCTCACTTGATTCCCTTGCACTAAAATCTGAGGACCGTCACATTCTGCAGCACCATTCACAACAACAGCGCTTGTCGCCACACCTATTTGTATTTCACGGCAAAATTTCTTGTGATCAATTCCATAAATGCTCAGATTATTCACGAGGGTTACTTTCTTATTACCAGCACGATTTTCAATCTAAAAATTACAATTATTAAATTCCTTAAAAATAAAACTTTGTATTCTCAAGAAAAAGATGTAATAGTTTTAAAGTTTTAATGATAATAGATGAGGACACTTTCTTTATCTTCATTTCACACTGTAACATACTCTGAGCCTTGTAATACAGATGTGTTTTACATAATACTCAACGAAATCATCACCAAGGAAAAAGAACATCACGTTTCGACTATCACATGCCAAAATATTTTTCTTCTCCTAAGCTACATCGCAATAGCGCGTAACATTTTATGTCCTAAATCAACGTTGTATTTGCAGAAAGCATATTTTTTTTCGTACAGAAAATGAAAAATCTGTTTTATCTAGTACAACAAACTTCAACCTTAAATGTAATTTTTGGCAATTTTAACTTCCGTATCAACTGCCTCCCATCAGCTCCAGTAATCACATAGGTTTTAGTCATTTTCGATATAATTGTTTGAAACAATGTGTTCCAATCCACTGACTTACGAGATTGAAACAATGATATCAGACTGTCATCAGTAAGTGCGATTAGTTTACCTTCCATGGTTGGATTCTAGACAAAGTTGGAAATCAATAATTTAAAATATTTAAGCATTTTAACTTATATCCACGCAATAGCAAATTGGTCTTGGAGAATCAACACAGGACCTATTTGCAAAAATCAGAAAAAACATCACTGCAGTGAAACATTTTCCATAGTTTCTGTAATTGCAAATATCAAAATAATCCTACCTAAGGCATTTGTAGTTCTGTTTTTTTTAATAATGTATTAATAAATAATAAAAACAATTAAAGCACAGAATCAAAGCTGCATGACTTCCACATGCCGAAACCTTTAACACAAAGGAAAAAATGGAGTGCAGCTGAATTAGTAAAATTGAAGAGGAATATGGTAAACACTCTATGAGAGATATCCAAAAAATTTACTATTGGGATATGTAACTTACCTTACTTTTTACGTAAGCAGTGATTATTTTCCTTACTTCCGCCTTATCCATCAGATCACCTTTTTCACAATTACCGCGAAAAATTGCCGATACTGATTCGGTAACAGCAAGGTAATCGTCTACTTTAATCAATTTCTTTTCAGTTTTTACATCAATATTTTCATCGGTTATCTTAAAATTCTTCAATAGTGGATGCTCCCAGTTCACCTGAAGCTTCAATGACTGCAAATTTAAAAATTATCTGGAAAAGTAATAAAGATAAATTCTTTAGCATTCAAACCTTTTTCTTGTGATAAAAAAATTAGTGGGTACCTTAAAAGACAGTATAAGCTTTACTAAAATGAAAACAGACATATCTACTAAATTCAACACAAAACGACCATTGCTTATATTAGGGATGAGTCATAATTACGAGTTGTGAAATGAAAGAAACATTGAAAATACCAGAACTATTTGAATTCCAACCTCAGAAATCATTTCTGATCCCTTCTGCTTGTTGGTTATGACTTTCACAATAGCTTCACTGCCGTTCTTGTTGATAGTATCTAGGAAAACGCTAAATTTCTTATAAGCTGTTTTCTTCATATCAATCCGTTGACCTGGTGGCACACACGGCAGGAGATAGCGTGAGTAAAATTCTCCAACATCCAACGGCAGTTGCCCTTTTTTAGTTATACGATATTTCAGTGCTGCTAAGAAACAACGCTCCAGCTAAAAAAAAAAAAAAGAAAAAAAAAATGATCATTTCCACGCCTTCCTAATAATCTCATAGTAACATGAATCGTAATCCACACTGCCATTCAGCCAAAATAGCCAAATGGTTTCAGAAAAGAAAAAGAAAAACCAACCAGAATTTCTACTGCATCAGAGTCCTTAACTTCTTTTTCAGTTTGATTTTCTACAGCAATTGTTAATTCATCTATTTCCTGTTTAATATTAACAGCATCAAACGATGGGTCATTAAGTGCCTCGTCAAGCACTTCGTTAGTAGTTTGATCCACTACTGAAGAACCCAAAGCCGGAAATTCACTTTCATAATTTTCAGACGATACATCAGCTAAAACCAGCCTTTCAACTGAAACTTCCAAGGGCTGTCCATGAGATCCCACATTCCTAAATAAATAGAAAGCGTCAAACTGAATAGAATGTGTAAAATGTTGGAAAAACAAAATAACCAAATCAATGCTCGAATCATTGGAAGGTGGAAGACTGCCATTTGAACCTGCAGCAAATCCGAGAATGAACAAACAACTTCAGCTACATCAGTCTTCCTTTTCATAGCACAGTGAAATAAAAATGCTGAGTGAAAGGACATATATGTTGAAGGAAAATTTTTGGAATCATAACAGATATATAGCTAACCAAAGAAGGTCACCATGAAAATGTAACAAACGAACACCTGGTCCTTGCATACCATTAGCAATCATTTCCATTGACGACATTAATGAATAACCAACAGCCAAGGGACCTTAAATATATAGTATGCTACTACACAAAACATTACTACGAGAAAAGTCAAAAAAATTTTCTATAAAAACTCAAGATGTTTGGCTTCCGTAGCAAAGTAGAAAATTTAGCATGAAAAAAAAAAAAAATGAACCACGAAGTTGACTTGATGATGTCAAGACGGATATCGTTACTGGTGAGTGATTACCGAATTCCAAATTTTTCTGCAGTGGTTGAATTACACCTGAAATAACGTTAAATAATATTGAAATTAACAAAACTTATAAAAAACTTCCAAAAATTTCTTACCTTGAAGAAATAGATCAGCTCCTTGCAACAACTTCTGATACACAAACTCATTAATAACAAGCACTGGAAACGCGTCAGGTATTTTCCACGTTAGGTAAACTGAAAAGACAAAAGTAGTCAAAAAACAGTCATTAAAAGTTATTGTACCATCATTAACTGATGAATTTGAGATCACGCGTTTCAATCTAAATAACCCGAACAATTCTCTACGTCATACGTTAACAACATAAGCATCCCATGCTGATCCTTAGCGAGAACTTTACAAACCTGTAGGATAAAATATTTCTTCTCCTGTAACAGTGAACAGCAACGGTTCCTTCTCAAAAGTGTAAACATTCACATTTTCTCCTTTACAGCATTTCACATGCATCAAAGAAGCAACTGTTTTGTTGGTGATACCATTAATGGGAGGTAAACGACTCAGCAATTTTTTCCTGAAATAAAAGACATTCATTAAAATCAGAAATTTTTTCCCTATAAATTATCCAGTTCTACAGACGACCGTTCTCGGAGAATTCATCTACAATTTCAAGCTCCATTCTTTCTTCACCATCCCAAAAAGTTCATATCCGATACATACTAGTCTTCTGAACCGATGACATTGATTAAATGAAAATCACTAGCAATAATAATCCTGCCAACTAATAAATTAATTAAGACAACTAACCTGTCCGAATTCCTGATGCCTGTATCACTCTTAACTGTAAACGGCTTCTGGAACATCGTCCCAAACCAACCGCCACTCCCTTATAATCACGATTTTTCAAACCTCCCGGATGCTGAAACTGTTGCACTGAAGCTTTCAATGAAACGACATATGAAATTATCTGTCCTTTATCGATAGAAGGAGCCAGAATTCCTCAGAGTATTTGAGGCAGGGGAAAGAGGTCGGTCTTGTTGTTATTAACTGATATGTTTATTACAGCTTTTAAAACATCGAGGCAAGGGAGAAGAGCAAAAATGGCTATGGACAAAATTATCAAACCGGAGGAAAATGAATTCATCTCTCCTCTTGTTAATTTCAACACATTTGGAGAGGTGCTCGTTCCCTTTTTCTTTTTTTTTTTCTAACTGCCAAACTACTGACTGGAACTTTTCCACGAAATTCAAATGTTGCTTCTAATCGATCTTCAATCCATCCCACAATTTTAGAGGTGGAACTGTCTATATTGATAAAAATAATAGCAATAAGTGTGGTATTATTAGATGCTATTTTAAAATCATATTTTCAATAAAATTAGGTTGCTCGAAAGCAACGAGATTCTCTACGAAGTGCTGTTGCACTGGAACAACTGTTGGAGTTCAGTTATCCAGCTAATATGCCGGAAGCACCATCACATATTCATAAGCGTGTAATGCTTGAAACTGAAGCTGTGGATGATAACGAAGTTACAACTGCAAAATTGCAGAAAATATTTGGTATGCAAGATAGTGATGCGAGGGATATGGTTTCTAGTTTAGAGTACGTTTTTTTTTTGACTTTTTCACTCTTCTTTTTTTTAATGATCGTATCATAAATTTTCATTTCCGTAACTTTTTTTTTGAAATCAATTTCAATTTATATTTTTCTAAATCAAATTATATTGTGTTTTCGTATTTTTTCAGCGTTAGCAATTTCGCTTTGCTCAATAAACGAGATATATTCTTTCGGAAAAAAGTTGATCTTGAAGATATACCGCCCGATACGGAACTAGAAACTTTAAAGTATTTGATTTAATTGGTTCAACAAATGATAACAGTGATGTGGGCAATATAATTTCCAGTTTAAATCACTATTATCGCTTTTCTGATGTGCAGTAACCACTTTAAATGTTATTGCCAATTTTACTACTGAAAAGTCAGAACTTCTTCTGTATCTTCCATTTTTACCCTTCTTTTTGGAACAATCGTTTATGCAGATTCCGAAGTGACAAAATTCTATTGTTGTAGATTGAAAAAAAAAGTTTTGGATATGTTCAATCCAATTAAAAAAAAACCTGCGGGACCGTACGGTGATCCACGGTAAAACTCTATTATCTTTTCTGTTCTTTATGTAAGATGTATTGAACGTATGCTGGAGACAATTAAAATGAAATGAAAACATATAAAATGCTTACTGTAATAAAATGGAGCCAAAGTGAAATTAAAATAGAAAATAAAATAGGGCCATTTAGTGAAAATGAAACATTTTTCAATTGCAGACAGCGTGAACAGGATCTGAAAATGAGAAGGAATATACAACAGAGTATGTGCTACGGTAGCACTGTATTAAAATATGGAGACTATTACGAAAATGTATGCTGTAACTGTTTCACCAGTTTAGAGTGCGAAAATAATAATGCAATAGTCAATTCTTGTGTTATTCGTTTTAACAAATGATTTTTTCTTTCTGGATTGGTAATATATTGTGTTCACGAGTTATTACTTTGAACAACTACTTCGAAATTCAGGAAATGAGGCATTGCCGAAATGATGGATACAAGCAAACGGTGGTGAACGATATCGTTGTAACAGTAGTTATTTGTAAACCATATAATAAAGCTTTAGAATATCTAGAAAAACGAAATGCAACGGCAAGTTATTGAAAATTATTGTTCAGAAAGCTTGCGAAACCAAACTTTTGGTTTCTAGCAGTTTCACATCTTATTTATTGCTAAGATTATAATCGTGCTGTCTACTGCTCATAGAAAGGAAACTGCTTTTAGTTTTATTTTATTTTTCATCACCGTTATAAGCCAGTGATTATGAGAACGACCAAAAAGAAAATCCTTACATGGGAGCGCATGTAAAGATTTTTCTTCTGGTCATCATACTAATATATAATTGGTTGGTGAAATTGAGTCTTACATGGATTTATTATTAATTGGTTTGTGTCTAAAGAAAAAATTGAAAAATAAGGACCAGTTTTTGTAGTTACGACCATATTGGCGATTTCTACTGCGCGGTGAAACATCTTTACTCGAATTGCACAGCTTATTTCGGTGTACCGCAGATTATGGAACGGCAGTAGACGAAGATAAAGTGCCGCAACTGCATGATTTCAACATGGTACACGAATTTTTGAGTTCTGGCTTTCAGTTCGAAGTTTCCTTTCTATATAATTCCCATTTAATTTTTCTTTCAGAATTAATTAAGTTGCTCAGTTTTCAAAAAAGTTTTTCGTGCCCAAAGATAGTGTTTTTCCTTTGAATTACAATATTTGTTTTTCAGTTCAGATATCCGTCTTCATTTTTGTTTATTCACGACACATTTTATGTAGCGGAAACTTACACCGGATCCAAAGAAACATTATTACAAATCGACAATTCTAAAATTGAGCCTCACATAGATATTTCAGAGTAATTAGTTTCCTCTATACTCAGTGAATATTTATTGTTGATGATGATCGAATATATACATTACATTCTAGATTATATTTTAGAGGATTTATCATTATTTCTAAGACCCGTTAAATCAATAATTTAAGGCAGTTTTGAAAATGTTTTAGTCCATTTTATGCAATATTTTTCTTTTCATTTTCATTATATCCGATTTAGACCGATACGTGAATGGATGAAAAGGAAACCGAAAGATTTTGGTCCAACACGAGTTAAAAGCCTGAATGAGAATAAGGTTTGCTATAGCATTTCTAAATATGATGTTATAGAATTACGTAATGGCTGCCAAACTATAAATAGTTCCGTTCTTGCTTGAAAAATATAACAAGCTGTGTAAAATCAAAACATGTCAAGGAAGTGAACTCATGGAGAACATTTTGGATCCTGTTATTGATTATTACAATGATTTCGCATTGAATTGTTTTAATTATCCCATCGGAAGGTAGAGGCGTAAAAAAATACATTGAAGGAAAAGTGTTCCCATAGATTGCTTGGCTGAGTATTTTTGTCCAAAATCATCTTTCAGGTTAAAGATTTGGTTTGTCGTCTCGGGTATCCATATGTTTATGTCCACCAAGGTAATTGCGAGCATGTTTTTTTTTTCACTGATTTGCGACTGATGGATGTACAAGATTATCCCATCGATTTTCCTCAGAAATTATCCGATACAAGTCTGGAAAACTATTGTATCACATGCCATAAGCGGATTGCGGAGTAAGTCCTGATTTTCTATTGCATTGAATATCCAGTAAGTAGCTTCGGCATTAGAAAACCTACGTTAGTAGCTAGTGACAGTTGACCAGTGAAGAACCAAAATATTAAGAATAACAAATAGGATTAAGAAAAAGTGGCTGTTGAAGGGATTGAAGTGGTGCATGCATGTCACTGTTTGTTTTTCCTGAATCTTTTTGATACTAATGTCTAAATTATTCCGCACATTTTTTAGCCATTTATTTGATCCAGTTTCAGCTGGATAGTTGAAAGTGAAAGTTTTCCGATAAGTCCAGCTCATATGTGCGATGACTGCTACCGAAGCTTCCATTATATTCTATCTTACCGTCGAAACATCGACTCCAGAGCATATGTTTATATGGATCCATCTGTCCTGCAGTATTAATAAGTAATTGTTATCTATTCTATCGAAATATTGGCAAGTAAAGCACATTATTCTATGCTCTATGTGTGATTGTACAAAGTTACAAACTCTGGAAGAGTTAAAGTGATCTCCATTTTAAATTTACTATTAAAAAATTTCTGCTTTATTGCGTCATTAAATCTGTTTTTAAAATAACAGAGAAATTTGTCTTCTTTGCAAACAGTCCGTAAGTACAGCTCTCATGATTGTTACCGAAGCTTCTATTATTTTCTCTTGTATCATCGAAATATCGATTCTAAAACATGTATTTATATGCTCCATCCGTTCGGGAATATCAATAAGTAATTATCTGTTCCATCAAAATATTGGTAAAACAAAATACATTATTCTGTGCTCTATGTATAATTTTATATGGTTTTATAGTGTAACCAGGAATCAATTAGTTATGGCAAGAAATACTTTTGATCTAAGAAAAGGATGAGGTGCTGGAGAATGATTACTTAGGCAAAAAGGTTATATCAACAAGAAGAAAACCAAGGTTAGCTTCTAAACTGGAAACGGAAAAGGACTCTCGAATGATGAGACCTCATTTGTGAATGGGGAAACTTCCGGAGAAGGTGCATGCGAGAAACTAAAAATGTTTAGAAAATCCGTTAAGTTCCGTTCACAATTTAAAAGGTTTCTACTTCTGTGTCGGGTCACGTCATATATTTTCCAAAATTTTTGATTCAATTCTGCAAATCTTCGTGCTTCAGAGCGGTCGCAAATGCATAAAACGTTTTCCTACATTATTTTTTACGGGAAAAAACAGGCGCTGGTGTGTTTGAATCTCATTATACGGTCACAGTGAGTTTAGCTTCTGGAATTGCCGAACTTTCCCCTTTCCTATCTTGAACAACAAAACTTCCTCCCATCTAATTAGGGGACTCCTTTTCGGGTGAAAATGAATCTATTCATCATTCGAAAATATATAGTTGTTTATGGGAATATTTGCAGTTTTACACAGTGATGATGTACTTTCTTATGGTGGTCTTGGTTGTAGAGCTGATCCGCTCTGTTCTCAAACTAACATATGCGATGAGAAAACGCAAAATGTCAAAGAAAGCAATTCCGTTACTTCTTGCTGACAAAGATTCCCTCGGAAAAGTATCCTTCTGATTTGTTTTTCTTTTGAAACTCATGAACACTTTTTTCTAACAAGACACTTTCGCTGATCACTGAACAATGAACAGTAAATATCGAGCATGAACTTTTATTGTGCTGTATTTTCTCAAGTACAATTAGCACTTCAGGATACTGTCTATAAAAGTACCATTTCAAGGCCACCACCGGTTAATAAAAATAACGACAATAATTTTTCTTTTTCTGAACTCAACCAACAATCTATTTCGTTCAGTGGTGCACAGGACAACATATCGAAACCACTGTCTGGTAATCCATTACCTGGTTTTCTGATATAATTTCTACAGCTGCAAAGCTTAGACTTGTAGGAGAAATATATAAGTTCTCTAGCCAAATATGTTTTAGAGGTTTCACTAATCCACTACTGATTTCCCAAATCTAGGTATCACTTCAAGTAGTTGCTGTGCGCTTCCCCACTTCGAAAAATCCTTAGTTCCGGAATAATTTAAAATTAATTCATGACAGTTTGAAAAAATTGATCCAAAAACCCTATACTCTGCATTCGGCAACTCTAATATTTGAAGGATACGCCGGCACTTTCACGAAAATAGAAAATTTCCTTCGATTTCCCCACTTGCTTTACCCAGTCAAGTATTAGGCTGATTATATAAAGCACCTAAACAATTTCAGCATTAACTGCAAATACAATACCATCAACTCAAGAACGGACAGATGTAACACAAAGTGCACCAGACATGGAAATTTTCCAGAGGCCTAGACCGAAGAAGCTCAAAAGTAATCGTAAAGAGTCTGTTATTGGCAAACCAACTAGAACATCCAAGGAGAGACGAACAGAACTTAAACAAAATCTTAGATACAACAGATCCATGCCATTAGAAAAGACCCAAGTAGATAATATTTTCGAAGAAATACGGAAAATATCGAGGAGCCAAAAAAGAGGATGAAAACTGCACCTGCATAAAATTTTTCTCTTTGCCAAAGAAAGCGTTATCTGCCACAATCTAATGACAGTCTTTTCTAGTATGATTGAGCGTACCAAAAATTTTTGTGTTTTTGTAGAGAGCAAAATACGTTTACAAACATCCAATTCGAAAAATGTACACATGAACACAAAAAAATAGAAATAGCAGATTTTGAATTCCATTAAAAACCATCGTCTAATGAAGGAGTTCGATGATACAGTGTCATCAGCAACATATGAATAATGGTGATTTATAAAACCTTTTTCTAATCTCCTTATTGAAATCAATTTGTCTTTGTAAAAAAAAAAATTATAATAATAATGGAGAATATCTAACGAAGGAGATGCAATAAAGCTATTTGAAAGCTGGCAAAAACCGGGATGAAACACTATGCACAAAATAAGGCAGAGTGAAACTAATTTGTCAAGTTGCAACATAATACCGAATAAATCTGATATGTTTCAGATAAATCGTAGTCGATTAACTAGATTTCTAGTACAATTACTTTCACAATGGTTCCACAGTACTTTGATTTTTGCAAAAAAAAAAAAGAAAATCTGTCACAAAGATGTTTGGAACCTACCTCATTCTCTCTGGAGTGGACATAAATAAGAAAAATAATAACGTCCGCCAACTACAGCATGACGAAACAACACAATGTATATTAAGAATTGCTCTGGAATGCATGTTATAGGAAACTAAAAAATTGTTCTATCTTTTATAATCATGGACGATCCAACCAATGAAAAATGTTAACAGAAAACAATAACTAATACAAGTTAAAGTAAATATAGACAACAAAATAAATCAATAAAAATTTACATTCGATAGCTACATGACACATAAAAAACCGTATATTTCTCATTTGTCACATTAGAGAACTGAAGGTAGCACAAAACAGAACCAATCAAAACTACCTTCGTTCCGTACTACCAAAACCTAAAAACAAAGCAGTTTAAGTATTATTGAAAAATAAAAAAGACGAAGCGCAAGCGCTGAATTTTATCATGGAGTGACGCAATTCGTTCAGCTCTTATATTCATATGAATGTGTAAGTTACATTTCTAATACGTATGCTACTTGTCATCATTTCGGTAAAAAAAGAAAAAAATAAAACTTCATATTCGAAATTACAATTTGCCAGCAAATACCAACAAACAGAATGGTGGCGCAGTAACAATAGTTGAACAATTAACGAATAAAGAAATCCACCTGTGGTTGTTCGACTTGTTGAGGGTCCTGGCGAATCATCCCTGTATCTACTGCGCGAAGCGCTCCAAAAATCCTCACCATATTCATATGGCCGTCTACTTCGAAAGAAACTGCTTTCACTAAATTAGGTTAAAAGTAAGCAGTAGAAAGTTTAAACATCCTTATCAAACATTCCTAGTAAAAATGATTAAATATACTCAGTAACTGCGCGCAAAGTTCCAACCACTTCATTCTTTTCTGATATGACAAACAAACCTGCTTTGGCTCCTACCATACATGTAACCAGCTAATCCGCCTAATCCAAGACCAGAAAAAAAACCAGGCCCGCTGAACTGAGATTGTGCACCAGATGCATCACGAAAAGACTCTTCGTAGGCAGGAGGCGCATCGGATGGGCGTGTAAAACTTTTGAAACCTGGTGGTGGCGGCCCTCCGCTGCCCGGTGGAGGCGGTGGACCTTGATCCCAGCCCCAACCTGAAAGAAAGCATAGAAGAATTTCTTTCTTTCTAATATTCAAATATTCATCCTAATAGAAGGATCCACTGCTGCTGTGAAAATATTAGATGGACATTCCACGATATCTTTCTGAAGTTTAGTAATAAGATAATAGCTTATTTTCAACTGAATATAGAAAATAAGTAGCAGAGAAAAAAAAAAACTGAAAATCCGGTTACCGCTGCGACGTGTCCTGGTACCACTAGTAGGTTGCATGCAATAGGAATAAACTAAATAGAGGAATAAAGCCATAACGGCTACAACAAAAAGTGTTGAGAGATCAAATCTGAAATATTTCCTTTGAGAGATAAACTCAGAATTTTAAATATCTAAGTAACTGGATCATGACTGCCACAAAATTTTATCAAAATCATCCAAAATTATCGAAAATGTTATGAAGAATGATTCTAGAGAGAAAAAAAAGTGGAAGCTGAAAAAACGTTCCCATAAACACTCACTTATCATCATTCTTGTAAAGTGGCGCATTTGGTGTTTTTTTGTTTTTTCCATAATTATTTCTTCTATGTTCCAGTTGATATTTCAACTGAAAAAGTACCGAAAAAAAGAATGGAAAATACTTCTATTACTATTAAGACAAACTAATTTATATAAAAGTTCAATTAGAAATGGCAACGAACTTCATGAGAATAAATTTTAAGCTCACTGTAATACATCGAATACTTGTTCACTAGTGCTTATTATCATTCACCCATATTTCAATGATATTTTCATGAGCAACGATATTCAATTCATTTTACCATATTCATATGTTTTTTGCTGATCAAGCCATCGGATATTTGAGGAATTTAAACTTACACCACAAGAACCTCGCAGAATGTACGGGTCTTCTGGATAGTCATATCCCTCACACGAGATACGAATCTGAAAAGGAAATCCACATTTTCAACAAAACTTCAACCAAATTCCCGATCTGAATTTTGTGGTACTGCTTAATAATTTCGAGTGATCTATCAGACTTACGAGTCAATTTTTGGACATGAGGCAAAAATCTATGCCGAGAAACAAACATGATTTACAACTAGCAATTTAAATAATCAATATTTTGTGAAAATTTACTTCGCCAAATTCATACTGGTCGCTCATTTCCGCTTTACATTCCCACTGAACATCACTGCCATCATAACCTTTATTGTAGCACTGGACAACCTGAAAATATAAGTAGAATACAAGACATCAGGTTAAAAAATAATAGCCAAACCTTCCAGATTTTCGCAACATTGACATAAAAAACCTCACCCACAGATAACTAACTCCACATAAAAAGTACGATATTTATCTCTTTCACATAAATTATAATAAGCAGTCATGCCTGACATAAATACATGTAAAGCGATAAGATTTGTTGTAAGAGATGATCAGACCGGGGAAAAACTGTATTTTATACATGCCCTGGGTTCAAACTGTCCTTTTGCTGATCCTCCGACACATTGAATTTGCGGGATTGGAGCGGATCTTCTTCCCGTAGTATACTTGTCTCGATGCAATGTTAACGTTGAGACATCAACTAGACGAACTTTATCGAAATTCTCTGAAAATGAAAGCAATGAAACATCAAAATACCTTAATCGGAGGAAATTTTCTAGAGCATTTCTCACAACAAAATTATTTTTTAGTGTTAATCTGTGGTCGAAAATCTGTAGTCGGAAAACAAAAATATAACATTATATTTGTCACCATTCAAATAACTTCCAAACTTACCACATAAATTAACAATGCCAGTTAAAAATATCACAAGCAATCTGCACCATTCCAACATGTTAAATCTAAAAATTTCAAATAAAAAAATGTTTTAACCAAGAAATCTGAAATGTCTGAGTGGTCATAAAAAAAAGCTTCATTTAACCACTCATTGAAAATCACTTCGCAGAACTCGTTCCCATACAACAGTATATGGGATAATTATTCGATTAAGTAATATAAACAATACTGTTCATACTTCACAATCCTGATATGAAATTATCTCCAAATACAATGTCAAATCCACCTTATAACGAAATAGTCTACAGCGCGCATCAAATTGGCAACCTACCAAGTGAGCTTACTGTGCAATCGAATTATCCCATGTCTTTATACTGTAGCAGTTATTTGGTGCTTCTCCACCATAAGTGGGAAGTTAGATGCATATGATTTATACCTGTATTATTGTTCAGGTTATTGAAATATATGATTTATAATGCGTTAAAGGAAGGAAAAAGTGGTCGAACTCAAGTAAATAGCTGTACTTCAAGTTATATTATTGTTCAGGTTATTGAAATAGAGTTGGGAATCGGCAGTTAAGCTACCAGTGATAGTGGTTGTTGAAGTAAAGCAATCAATTTCGCAATAAAGTTTTCTCGAGAAGAAAACTGGTAATTTGCTTTGTTTCAAAATGATTGAAAATGAATTTTTGTTTGCTATATTTAAAAAAGGCATAAACTTTCTTTTTATCGCAACTCATCTACAATAAATTTTTGAAAAGTTAAATTTTTTCAAGTTCCAAATTATCAATGCATTATCTTTATCTTGAGCAAGTCTTACAAATAACAATGATTTCAATAACTGATTTATTAGCACATATTTGATAATAATTGCATATCATCGTTACTGCTGCTGTCCTTCCAAATTCGTTTAGGATCTCTGAAACCATAAAACATGATTATTAAAGAAGTTGATGTTGGAAGGTAGTAATCATAATTACTAATGGATAATTGAACTTTGAGAAATGATTAGGATGTTCACTTTACTTTAGCTGTTATTTAATTTTAAGGCGATGAATTTTGCCTTTTTTCTTAAATCATCATTTTTCAGAATTTCTCGAATTCAATAGGAATCACATTTTTAAAATTGTTTCATTTTAAAATTTTGAGCAGGGATTCTATCGCTTTTTATTTTTAAAATCCACTTTAATAGGAATCACACTGGTCCTTTTTCATCAATTAACAAATCATATTTAAAGCGTTTGTTAAGCTTGTGATAAAAGGTCATGAAAATTACCATTACATTTCACAAGTGAGCTAACATCCTTACACTAAGAATCAAACATGAAACAAATTCGCTTCTAATTAAAGAAAATAAAAAGCTGACTTTTCATGTATTCATTTTGTACAAAAAGTGTCATATTAAATCATTTTGGAATTTCGAAAATTCACACTTTGAACGCAAATAATGGTTCGGACAAATAAAGCCGACTATCGGAAATACTCGAACTGAATCCTGGCCGAAAGTTACCGCGGCCAGAAACGAGTGAACCTCCTGATGGTCCCAAATGTGACCATTTTGCTGATCGAAAGAAGTAATCATTATTTGCTTCCACTAACTGCAAAGAGAACACTTAACTGATATCAATTCAGTAATTTATTTCTTTCATCACTGTTGAATACAACTCCTCGAACTTCAATGGGTTGTGAATAAATTTCTTCTTCTCCTCTGTTTCTACTAAATTATTTCAATAATGATTCTTGCCTTTCAATGACTCCTTCATTCTAAATGGTCTTAAAATATATGCAGTGGGGTATTCTCATTTATAGAAATGCGTTAATAAATTGACATAGGGAAATGTGAAATTAAAGATACTGGTAAATCCATTCTAAGTAATTGGGAGATCTTAACTCAAATCAAATCTTAACTGATTATAAAAAAAAGGAAAGTTCATCGTTGAATACTTCTACTACACGAACTGTTTATCTCTTTTAAACTGATGAGCTTAAGTTTTTGAAAAATGAAGTATAAAGGGGAAAAATGTACAAACCTGACTCTGGAAATTTAAAACAGTAATAGCAAACAGCAAAGGGAAAGGTAACAATAGTAGGACTGTACCATAAACCATTGTTCAGTCTCGTGTCTATTGAGATCACTTAAAATATAAAATTGCTAGACTTGTGGTGAACAATACCACAGAAAAATTTAGGAGTTTATATGGGAATTAAATCCCTAAGCAAGTCAGGAAAACTGATATTCTAAAACTTTAATTACTGATATAAAGGACCCATGAGTGAAATACCACTACTGAAATCGGCCTAGAAATAATTAGTCGCAAGAGACAGATGGCCAAGTTGGTTGGCCAAAGGTCTTTTTCTCTTCCTATGTCTAGCATTCCCTGTCCAAATAATATATAACTTATGCACACTTCTGTGGCTTGTTTCACAGTGGTGCATAAATGACGTAACTGTAGAAATAGCATCATGGGAAAGGAAACATTCTGCAAAATGGTATGAGTAATGAATTTAAAATGCATGAGAGGAAGAATTGATAACCATATCCTCCTGGACAATGAGCCAAGGAATGATATCAGGAATAGATGTGATAGCCTGAAATGATAAATTGCTATCAGTTTCACCTATCAATCACTCCTTTTTCCTTTTGTCGCTAACGTGAAAATTTTTCATTGTCCAGCTACTAATTTGATTATTTAATAGAGTGATACTTGCAGGTAACCAAAGCCCAGCTGTTAGTACTTCCTTTTTTAGTGCTCACAACAAAAATAAAACACAATGATCACGAAACAAAGTTTAATTTAAAGCGCTATTAAATTAACGTTACTCATTTCCAAGCAATATGGTGGGCATGGCTAAAAAGGACAAAATAATTGTGAAATAGAAAATAAAATTAGAATGATCTTTGAGAAAACAACTTACTCCCAAATACCGTTACCAACATGACATATAAGATTATTCAATTGTAATGCTCTGCAATGTGGACCCTAATTTTTATGTATTCTCGACAAAGAATAAACACTCCTACACATTTAAAAAGATGATAGGTTTATTACTCTCGAGATGTCATTTTTATTTCACATAATTCTCGAGAACTTCAGCCTGTCTGGAATTTATACCTTCCAGGAGGTTAAAAAATAAGGATGATAGATTTAATGCATACACTACCATACACTTATAGTTTATCGCCTTATATTAGACTATATTAATTAAAAATCCAATCATGAGGAAAACCCGATTTAAGCCTTATTAAATTCAAATGAATCTCGCATTTTGCACATGGGATCGGATATCAATCAAATCACATGCCAGGACATTTTTCAGACGGAAATAGGCTGATATTTGCATTTTGCAAATTTTTTCTTTCTCAGAATTTGATTAAAACGTTTCATAACGCTTTACTTACTTAAGAAATAAGTCTCATATTCTGCCAAAACTTTCGATGCTCAGAAATAAAAGTCAGATAAAACACATGAAAATGTCGAATGGGGAATGAAAAAATAATACCCTGACAATAGTAAACAGTTTTAACTGTAAAAACTGTAAATTATGCCCTATAGTAATTGGAACTCGTGATGAATCCAACTATATTTTACATTCGATGCACATAGTTCTCAAGTATTACTATATCACTTCAACACAACGCTGCTATCAACTATTGTCATGTTATATGAACTTATTTTACTAATATTTATCATTTTATGCTACTTTTGCTTCAGACAGAGTGCAGATTCTAAATATTAAAATAAATAAAACTTGAGATTGTGCTTTCTTGACTTTTTTCTATCAGTATTAATAATATATACATATATTAAACCTCTTCCATTACTATCAATAATATATAATATTGCAGACAAAGCAAGCACACCGTATGTTACACTGAAACGATGTATTGCATCAATTTGTTCCATGCAATGACTATGCAACAATTACCGTAAGACATAGTGTGTTTACTTAATATTATCTTGTTCAGTTAATGGGTTTTTGTGTGTTTGGTACATATTCTCAGTCTCCATATATATATTTCATAAGTATTACTATCAGTCTCTAGTGCACTATCGTGTTTAGCGTTACTTCTACTTTACCAATTTAATAATATTGCAGTTTTTTATTGAAGATATGGTTGCATTTAACAGCAGGATTAGTCAAAGAACTTTACTACGCTCGAACGGTATATGACTCGAAAGAATGTTAGTTAGAAGGGTTTAGCAACTGTAGTATAGGAATAAATTATATGCCATACAAATCGTGGAATTTGTGAATAGGATAGGACACTACAGTCGTTTAAACAAAGCACTGTTGAAGATACGGTTTCGTGCTATTTTAAGGAAAACTGTGTCACTGGAAAAGAGAAAAATTGAAACAATGTAGATAAGTTGGATAGATGGAGTAAATTTCATATCAGTAGGTGGAATCGTTACGTATGAAACAGTTCCCAGAGGAAATCATTTAGGACCGAGCTGGATGGACTTTTGCAGTCATTCTCTTTATCAATAGAATCGAAAAACTTTGAATACATATGGAGCTCAACAGTCCAATATGTTGTAGAAATGCCATTAATCGAACGGAAACACTCAAACTTCGTCTCACAAAACTTATTTTAAGTCTTGACATTACGAAGGTTACACTAATTGTTTAAATTTGTCTGTATTTTTTCAAGAGAATGAGTGACATAGAAAGTGACAACGAAGGGGAAGGTAAAGAGATGGAGCAGGAAGAAGATGAAATATATGACGATGAGGCACATGCAAAAAAAATTGATAACATGAGGAAAGCCGTAAGTTTTCTATCAAACTTTTTCCACACTGAATTTCGTCTCATGAAATACTGGGATCATGTCCCTTGCTTTTGCATAATTTCAAAAAATTAAGATTGAAGCGAACGTACAACTGCAAGTGATGTGTTGCAGGTGGAAATTTCTCCCAATAATTATGACAATCGCATGAAATTAATTGAAGCTTTACGTCGATGTGGTGAACTTGAGGCAGTTCGAGAACAGCGCGAATATATGTCAAAATTGTATACAATGCCTGCCAACTTCTGGTTGGAGTGGATCGAGTTAGTTCTATTTAGCTAAAGTAATCCAGTTTGTTCGACCACTTCTCCAGCAGTAAAATATCGTAAGGAGGGTAAAAAGATAGCAAAATTTTGTAAACAAGGATTCCATATATGTACGATTCTTTTAAGTTCCTGTCTTGTTTCATGTTATCTGCAGAGATGAAAAATTAGCAGAAAATGACAAGGATTTGATTAAACGAATTTTTGAACGTGCAGTGCGGGATTTCCACAGTCCCGAAGTTTATCTAGAATACGTTCAGTGGGCTTGCGGCACATCACTCGATTTTGCCAGAGAGGTAACACATCTTGATAATTCTTTTTCTTTTTTTTATTGAAATTCCACGTTTAGGTGAGTTTTGAATTGGATAAGCCGAGTAGAAATCCCAGAAATTTTAGCAAATTTCACAACAGTGTTCAACTTGTCAATTCACACAGCACAAAATATTTCTCTGTAGTGATGCGGCATGTTAACTATGTTAAATATGTGTAGTATCTGGAAGAGAAGTTATGCTTACTGATAAACTGCTTCCATTCCGCTGGCTAATGAGATTCATAGATATTATAAATCACATAACATAGTAAAATGGAACATTACTACTAATTTTTGATTGTATAACGAGGTTTTATGATTTGTTAAAATATAAAGCACCATAAAAAAAACTTTAGAAAATGGAAGAGGCAGTCACAAAAATTGGTTTACGAGCGGACTGTGCTTCACTTATTTGGAATATTTATTTGGATTTTGAAAAGATGATTTTAAATTCAATGAACGGAGAAAAGGATGAGAAGCAGAGGAAGTTAGTGGAGTCTCTGTATGGAAGGTTGCTTCGCATCCCTCATCTGGGTCTGGAAGACTCATGGGATGAATACAAAACATTTGCAGGTAACTTTGCTTTGCTTCGATTTTTTTTTTTTTTTTTTTTTCTTTTCTTTCTGAAGTATGCCGGTGCGATAATTATTCTTTCAAAAGTAGTGCTCACTTTCCCTGAAAAGTAATTCACCTTTCTCTCTTCCATTTACCTAGTTAATAGATTCTCTTCAACAAAGAGTGATATGATTTAATTCATATATTTTAGTTTTTTTTTTTTGTTTCATCATATTACTATGTTATGATTATTTTTTTTTTTCATTGTATTGGAAAACACATTTCAAGAGCTATGGCAGTAAAAAAATTTTTTGAGGTACTTAAGAATGACAATCAGGGGAGTCAGAAAAGTATGCATAGGAATGTAAGCTTGTTAAACTGGTTACGTTCTCAATAATAAAGAATAATATAATTATTAGGCAGAGTTTTTATTACTTAGAGGGTAAAGAGTCAAACGAGTTCCGTAAACTGTTCGAAAGTTCGGCAAAGCATATGGCAGATATCAGTGACTTTGAAGAGCGTCTCAGTAACGCTACTGACGAAAATGCAAAATTATGCGTTATAATGGATTACATTGATTTCGAAATGCAAAGTAACTTTTCAAATAGTGTCTTCAGTCGTTTTTCAATATATTTTCCTTATGTATATAAGTCATATTTCAAAAATTTCTGTATTAAATTGTACGCTTTTATATTAAATTATTCTATTAATAAATTGTACGCTCAGCGAACGATCCGGCTAGAATTCAGATGATTTTTGAAAGAGCACTTTGTACTGTTGCTAATTCTCCAAATGCTGACCTCTGGTTGCACTATGGTAGTTGGGTGGATGCTTCGTTGAAGTTACCACAGGTTAGGAAAACTTATGATGGTCATTCTGACCTTAATTTTTTTAACAGCTTTTGATTTATATCTTTGAATATTTCACTCTTGCTGTGAGGGGATATGTTATTCTATTTCTTTAAGATCAGAAAATGACTATGAGTTCAGTACACAGATTTAAGGTTTCCGCAGACGTGTATGCACGCGCTGTACGTCATGCACCATGTTCAGCACTTTGGCAGCAGTACCTTTCTGCACTTGAACGTTCTAACGCCCCATCGGAAGAAATTGATTCCAAATGGTCAGATGCTCGAAATACGATAACAACACAGGAAGAAGGATTCTCGCTCTATCGTACCTATATATACTTACTTAGAAGACGAGTTGTCAAACAAGGTTTATTTTTTAGATTTCCATATTTGATTTTCTACCTACCGTAATAATAAAGGAGGCAGGAACATGAAAGACTTTTATTATCATTTACAGAGCTTTCTTTTACCAAAGTTAGTAGGATCATTCAGTTACTAATCTAATTATAATTGCACGCCAACATGATTTTGCAAAGGAACATCTTTCTATTCTTCAGGTTCTCTGTTTGATGCTAATTTGATAGCAGTTACCAATTTATCAAAGTGTTTGGTAAAGAATACTGGTTGTTTTTCGTAATTGTATATCAGATTTCCCATTTTGTAGGTGGGGATGATTATACGCTTGTGCTAGAGAAATTTGACGAAGGCGCAGCTTTTTTGGCTGAGAAATTTGGATCTCATTGGGATAGTCCCAAAGCACAGTATCGCAAAAATCATGCTCGCTTCTTATATACATTGGGAAAACAACCAGAAAAAGGTGCTGTTTTTTTTTAAATATGTTTCATGGCGACTTTTATTTTCCTTGACTCTGTTTATATTGTACACAACATTTTCTTGTTTATTGAACAGTTGTTAATTTAAATGTTTACTATTAGGATCTACGAATTCATTAATTTGTCTTGACCCTTTGAGTTTCTCGTGAGAAATCTGAAACTTAAGGTCACTCTTAGGATAGGCATTCTGATCCATTTCAGCTCTGAAAATCTGGCATGATATTTTGGCATCAGGAAATGGCCACTCTGCAGCAGCTTGGATAGAAGCTGCGAATTTAGAACGTTTTTTTGGCAGTATCAACAACGCCCGTAAACTACTCTACCGAGCCATCAATTCAGCGAGCGATCATCCGTATACAGTGAGTCTTTCGCACAAATGAATCTCCTTTTCATTCTCTGTAACTCAGGTTAAGATAAGGAAGGGATCTAAAACATTGTTCATTCGATGAAAAAATAAAGTTTTTTTTTTTTTTTTTTAAGAGAAATAAAAGGTTTTCAGACTTTTGATGCTCTTATTCAATTCGAAAGAGAAGTAGGTACTATCGAAGAATTGGATAAAGCACTAGAAAAGGTGAATGCTCAGGCGTCTCGGATTTCATTGAGACCGCAAAAGGACAAAATAGAGAAAACTAATAAGAAGAGGAAGAAAGAAAATAATGGAGATGTTGAAATCAAGAAAAGGAAAGAGAATGTGCAGGAAAAAGAACAGGTGCTTAAAGCGAACAGAAATGAAGTTGTAAATGACGCAGGAGAAACGGTGATAGAATTTCAACAAAATGCAAAGGTATTTTCAAAAAATTTTGATTTTAAGGAAATTTTTTAAAAGCTTTTTTTTTTCTGTCAGTGGTTTGATTACTTTTTAATAAATTAGTCGAGGTTTTTCACTTCATCTTTCAGTATATTGGAGGAAAACTCTTGATGCGAATATATTTTAGAATGCTGAATTGTTTGAATCTCAAGGATTAGTTTAAGATTGTGGATTAGCTGGAACAGTTTTATGTTTGTTGATAATTATAAATCTGGTAATCACTGTCAGATTTTAATGGTTATGGAATTAATAATAGCAATTTTCAATTAATTTACCGTTTAATATCTTTTAGGTAATGGTCGATACAAAGCAAGTAGATGGTGATGGCTTCGTTGTCCCACAACTTCCTTCACAGTTTGTAAAACCAAAAGCAAATTCAAATCAGAGTGTTGGTCTAGAAGGAACAAGCAAAGAAGATACCGTGGAGCAGCGACATACCGTATTTGTTTCAAATCTCGATTTTAAGTTGCCAAAAGAAAGATTGGAAGAAATATTTCCAAATGCAAAAGAAGTTCGCTTGGTCTACCGGGGAATGAGCAAATTGCATAAGGTAAGGTCCATACGATTTAGTTTGCTCTCACTATCATGAATACAATGTTTTTTTTTCTTTTATTTCTAAAAATTACTTGGAAATAAGTAATTTTTAAGATAATTCTGCCGATTGAGAAAAACCTTTTGAATAAATATTAAGCTTGCTGCTGATTTATTTTGAACAGCTAAATTATAAATTGGATTCCTCTGCCAGTAATATGATTCGAAATGTTAAGTGTAATATGACGCAAGCATTATTAGTATAAACTATAATTTGTGGGTTACTTCAAGAATTGGATAGAACTGGGCAAAAGTGCCCAAGTTGAAAAAGGGAAATTGTTTCAGGGATTTGGCTATGTAGATTTCTGTACTGAATTAGAAGCTCAAAAAGCATTGAAAATGGACCGAAAGCAAATTGATGGTAGGCCAATGTATGTTTCGGAGTATAAACCACATGATAAAGGAAAAAGCACTGAATTTCGTTATAGTACTGGTTTGGAAAAGAACAAAATTTTTGTTAATAATGTTCATTATGATGCTACCGAAGAACAGCTTAAGGTTTGTACTTATTTGAGTTCTGAGTTATCTTTTCTCGTTCTCCCACTTTTTTTTTGAGAACGTGTCAAGTTTTTTAATAACTCAAATATTTGTTAAGTACACATTGCATAGATTAATTCGAAAATCCATGATTGTTTCGAAGAAGTAGAGATTCTGAGGTCAAAAGTATTTTTCGTAAAAAAACAAATTCATATTACATTATTTTCTTTTTGAGGAAATATTTTCAACATTTGGTACAGTTCGTGATATTCGCATTGTGACGCATAAATCTGGTAAATCGAAGGGTTGTGCATATGTGGAATATGAAAGCATTGAAGACGCTGCGAACGCGGTGAAAGCTAGCAATGACCTTATTCTTTTAGGCTTGTTTTTTTTCTGGTATTTTTGTATATATATACTTCTTTTTGGATTCTACATTTTATTACAACGAATCACAGAATTCGTATGTTCATTACGGTTGAAGTAGCTAGAGTTCGCATCCAGAAACACTGTCATTATTTACCCGCTTCCTGAAACAGGTTTATTTTTCATAATTTCTGGGCTGGTTTTAATTGATGATTTTACTTCTTCTTTCTTATTGTTCATAGTTTATTTCTTTCAAGACTTTAAAGTGCTATGTTTTTCCACTGGTTCAATTAATCATTAAATTTACCAGCACCTCAGGCAAAATAATTTTTATGTCTAATTATATCTTAAGAATAGACACATTTGGCTATTTTTTAAGAGTTCTTTTAATATCCTACCGCTAATAAAGCAGTACTCTCCATATTTTGTTAAGAAAATCTATCTACTCAAAAATTGTAATATCTGTTCTCATTTCTTTTTATATTTTAAAGCATTTTAAATAGATTTCTTCTTTATCATGGTTTTATCAAGTAAAACATACACGTTCTTAATTCTTCCATACCTTCACCAGACCCTTTATCTAACTATTCAAAGTTGATATTATCCTCTAACTTATAGTAAATTTTCAGTTAAGAACCAGGATTTAGAGGCTGAATATGCCGTAATCCTATATAGGATCTGAGTTTAGACGCTTTTCTTGCTTTTTCCTGTCAGCAGTAGTTATTCATTGGGACATCAGATTGGTTGTAAAGTTAAAGGACGTTGAAATATTTATCAAACAATACATGAAATAATGACTCATACCTTAGTATCGATTTCATTTTTTCCAAACTTTTTGTTTTTAGTAATAGTGCATTCTGTTTCAAATAAATAGACTGTTTTATCAAGCTCACTACTGAATAATAGCTGTAAATGTTTATGAGCTGATAAGATGGCTGAAATTAGATGATCCCTTTAATTGCATTACAAAAGAAAATTTTTGTCGGTTCTTTTTGTTTTTTCTTGTTGCTGAGATAGAGAATAACAGGTTTTCAACAGTCCTTTATTTTTTTTCCCACCAAAACAAGAGTTTAATCGGGCCACAACTGTTCGATAATATCTATAGTTCTTGCACTTTGCAGAGCGAAAACTATCAGTTGCAATTAGCAATCCACCGAAGCGAAAGGAACAGCATGAGCAGCGGTTGTCGTTTAATACAACCAGTTCTGTAAGTTTTTCACTTTCCAAAAAAGTATTTCATATTTTCTTACCTTTATCTGTATAATGCGATATATCTTGTTCTAGTTAGAAATTGAAGAAGGTCTTGACAGCGATTGATAAAGAGATGCTTTAGAGGAAATATATCTCTTGGCTAGAAATTGTGGCCCTCGATATTAGTTTTAACCAGCCAACTCACAAAGTTGTAAACTTTTGTTAATTACAATTTAGGATGAATTGCTGTGAGACTTCTGGATTTTAGGAATTGGAAAAGGCTGTTCTATCGAATGGTGGAAAGTTTAAGATTAGCTGATTCTTTATGAAAGAGATATTTTTCGAGTTCGAAAGAAATATCGTTGCCCATTTGTTCAAATAACAGTTGCTAAAGCACTAATTATAAAATTTTAGAGTACTAATTGTAATGAATTACAGTCGCACCAGCGAGGCAAAATAGATTTGATACCGCGGACACTGACACGAACTACAAAAGCAGCGCAATCAGCTAACACAAATAGTAGCAGCAGCAGCAGCAGCAACGGTTCGGAAACAGCCGCTAAAAAGATGTCCAACGAACAGTTCCGATCTTTTCTGAAGTGAATCAAGTATCTTCAATTTGATCACATTGCTGATGTTGTCAAGTAATTGCGGATGTTAGATTTTTTCAAAATCTTTGGGTATTAGTCCAGAATTTGACTTCTGCAATGATTCTAACTTTAGTACACAAACAGTTGTGATGTTCTGATAGGAACGAATCATAATTTTTGGACTTAAAGACAGAAAAAATTTTTATTTTTACAGAGCAGGATTTCCCTTTAACTGAAAAGAGATCATAATTCTTTCATACCTAGACTGGAAGTCTTCTTAATTTGAAACTTTTAAACATTTGTAAAGAGTTGTTCAATTATTGGCTATAACTAAAGTGAAAAGACTGCTGGGTTCAGTTTAATCTAGAGTTTTTTTCTTTATTATGTTCTAATCATTTGGATCAGCGTCGTTATTTTTTTATTATTGTAATGTAAATTAATATGTATGACTAAACTCAGTCCAATAATATTTTGAATATCACCACACAGTTCACACTAACTACAGTTTAATAAATAGCCAGGACCAAATTTTATATTTTCCAATTTTGTGGTAATACAAGTCTGAACTGAACTATAAACTTCCCTAAATTAATCAGAATTAAGAAAGAAATGTCCCCTAGCAACCTTCAGAAATATGTGATTGCAACGTGCTAACTCTGAAAAGATCGGTCCAATTTGGATCCAGTTTATTGAGTCCCATGTTTAAATTAGACTCTGCTTTAGGCTTTATTATTTACATGATAAACAATAGCAGTAATGGGTGATATTAAGCAGGGAATCATAACAAATTCCATTGGTTAAGCGCAAATTTCGTAAATTCCCCCCAGATGAACAAGTAAGTATATTTTGGCCAAAATTAATCGACATGTTATAATTTACAAAGTCAGGTAAGACTGTAAGTCAAATTCTGTCTATTTCTTTGCTATTATCATGCATTGCTAAAATTATTACATAGCTATCTCGCACCCCTTATACCAGATGAGTGACTGCAAAAAAAAAAAAAACCGTTTTTTNNAAAAAAAAAAAAAAAACCGGTGAGGTATTGGACCAATATTTCTTGCTTACGAGCGATAATGCAGATGATTTTTCTTTTTTACTGAATCACTGGTACCTGGATGAGTGGAACGATTTGAAATAAGAAAAAAATAGAAATGAGAAATGTTGAATTGTAATAATAATAGCGATGATACAGATGCAAAAATAAAAGTATCACAGATATAGCTATGATAGCAACAAAAATAATATAAAGTTGTAGTTGCTCTCTATTATTATCAGTTATTATAACTCAAGAGTAACTACAAACTGTCACAAATAAAGGTAGGGAAGTACTACTTAACAAAGTTAAGTAAGTGTCATTGATACCAAATATTTTACAGTTACACACATGGAATTAAACCTCCTTAAAATTAAATCATTGACTGGTTCTGATGTTCCACAATATGCTGATTTTTGACGTTATACAAGTGTGAGTTTGAAGAGAGCAGTCGCTTCAGACATCGCTGAAAATCGGATTTTATTTTATAATATTTCATTTTCGGTAATTCCTTTTTGTGTTTGAATATAAGTGTTTTAATTGGTTTATTAAAATTTTGATTTTCTGGACTTTATTCTATGCTTCTGAAATACTATATATCTAAAAAAATTACTGATTAAAACCATTTAGAAAAATTGGGATCAGTCAAAAAAAGAATATGACATTACCGCTTTTCACAAAAAATTTAAAATTCGACAGTAAATTAAAAATCAATTTGCTGTTACGTTGTTTTCTCAAATAAAGGAATTAGATACATGCTGGTAAAAAACTTACGAGGTTTCCAAGTGATTATCCATGATAAATTTCAGTAACTCTTGCTGTTTAACGCAGTTTGTTGCTTCAACTCCTTTACTAGCTGTTAGCGAGACTGGAGATGAGGGTGTTGCGCAAAGTGGATTGGTAGTAGCACCAAATCCAGCTCCTTTTTCTTTGCCATTTAATGAAGGTGGTGGTGCATCAGGAAGTGGAGGAGGTACAGCTACTGTTTCTTTCTTTTCAATTTCATCAATATTTTCATCACTAAGCTGAATTTTCAAGGTCCGAGTATCTTCTGCTACATCTTCCAATTGTTCACCTATTGCAACTGCAACAATCTCTGATACACCTCAGGTAATATCATCAATCAGAAGATGAAGTGAAACCAGATGACATATTCTCTTTTGAATTTAGCATAGCAATATGGCTGCTTCTTTATATGAACTACATTAAATCAATGTGGCATCAGAAAGATCATGCTTGATTTCACTTAGCTACGCAATGCTTAGAAATACACTTACTAACTGGTTCTAACATCTTTATTCGAACTCTACTAAGAATTTTCAAACAAAGTTTCATAACAAAATTACTTTGCCTTGAAGCATCTCTACCTGTTGAAATGTGCATATCAAGATTGCCGGTTGGAGTCATTTCTTCTGTAACTGTGGAACCTTCCATGTATGATGAAGCGGTACTGAAACCAGATGTTGATGAGCTGAATGATTCTGATGAAGCTACCGTTGACTGTGATTGACGTCGAATATTCTGCAAAATATATGGGCGTAATTTTGAGAAAGAATCTGAAAATATAATCTAGAAGACAAATTGAGGAAATATAAATTCAAAAAATCTTGGAACCTGTTCATTCATTCGATTAGTTATTTTTCTTGATGAACCACCAACAGCCGTTGAAACGTTCCAAGAGAATCGCTTCAGAATCCCTGGTGGTAAATTAGTCGGCACTTTTGGTTTGGTAATATCAATACCATCTGATGTATGATAGCGTCGTTCAAAACGACGTGCATTTGACATCTGTAACCATTCAAAAGTGAACTTGGGAACTTCAAAAAGTAAGCAGAAATTTTCGTAACCTTTAACATAAATTATTCAATGTAGTAATCAGTTTCTAGTACCACCAGAAACTACTTTACTAGATTCATCAGCTGGTTAAACTTTTAATGCTAGAAAAACAGCAGCAACTTCTAAATTTGCTTAAGGCTTATAGAAATATATCTTGTTTTCTTTTTACACTACCCGATCACTATTATTCAAATGCAGTGAAGAAATTTAACATAGAGTTTCATAGCAGTAAATAAACATGATAACATTGATAAAATAGACTGATAAGAAAGATAGTTAGTTGCCTGAGAGGATGTTATTCCAACAGTTTCATCGTTTCCGTATGCCACAATAATTGAAGGTGAAGAACATCGTACCGTCTCGTTGGTTCGGATAGTATTATTCCGCTGTTCTGAGATATCCGGACTGCTATCTAAGATACCTTGCGATTCAAGAAGGTCGCATGCTTCTCGATGTTCCAATGATGTAGATGGTGTATCGTTAATATACATATGTCCCTTGCTATATAAATGTGTGGAAAACCCGGGTTTTGATGAACTACCTGTACGTAGTCTGCAAATTAAACTTTTTTCCTACTAGAAAACGGCAATTATTGAATATAGATATAAGAAATAATTAAGACGATATAATGAATAAAATAGTACCTGTCAGTAGCAACATCTGTCGGTCCAGAAGAGTTCGACCTCGACCGACGGTGGACATTTGGTGAATTCAAATGTTCGACAGATTTTGAAGCGAAATGTAAATCAGTCGATGACTTTGACTGACCGTTCAACGTTGTGCTGACTAGTGAAGACATGGAGCGGTCATCGTTAACAACTACAGCTAACTTGTGTTGTGATATTAAATTATTTTTGATACTACCACAAATTCCATTACTAACATTATGGCCTTCTTTTAATAATCGATCAATCTGATCAGCTGATGACACCGTATTCACTTTTAGCACATCTAAAATAATCACCAATGCTATATAGCTTCCATATTATCCAAAATTTTCCACATTGAAAGTATTTGATTCACGCGGAATAAATATTCACATGTTTTTCTTTATTTCTTTTAATGAAGTGAAACATACTAGCAATACGGCTATGTTCAGCAACCATTTGTGAATCCATACTAGAACTTTTCCGGTGTATAATTTCTTGATTGATAGTCTCCTGATTGCAACAACTGCTACTATTCGAACGAGTATGATCTGCATCATCGTTTAATCCAAATCCATTAAATAATCCAACAGAAATACCTAACAAGCACTGTTGTGGACTCAATGGCCTAAAAAATAACAATTGATACTTTAACTTTACTTGACAGTCTGGACAATTTTAATATTGATATGAAAATTAATCAATAATTATTCGACCTTTAAGGATAATATTGACTTATTTTTACAATCTGGTTTAAACAAAAGTAAAAAATCTTTATACTTTAGCCGATAGAAATCTCTTAGCGCCATATTTGTCATCTCGAGCCATTTTCGAGTTTCCTCAATTGATGGAGTCGATAAATAATATAATGCTGAGGGCATACCGAAATCATTAATCGGTGCTATTACAAAGCCAGCTATAATAATTGTAATTTTCTCTTAAGATTTTTACTCACTTTTGTTCTCTCTATTATTATCCCCTTAACTATAGTTTATAAAATCTCTTATCACAACGAACATTACAATGTTTAGCATAAATATTATAATTTACCAAACAATGGATAAACAGGATTATCGCGTAAGTGATAAAACATTTCAAGTCTCAATCACGACTGTCACAAAATCTTGAAACTTTAGCATACAATTTAGTATAACTTGGCACGATAGTTTCGTTGGTAATAAAAAGTCATATTATGGAAGTTAATTGTTTCACAGGGTAGCCATATGGGAATTATATAAATTTCCAAAATGCACTATGAAATATTTCAGAAATTTTCCAAAAACTTTTGAAAAAAATTCCCCCCCCCCAAAAACAAAAATTGTTTTTAAATCCAGCATACTAATCCCAGTTTTTTTTTTCAACAAATTTTCTTCAACCTTTTCGGAAATTAGAACAGAGTAATTAAAGTTGAAAAACCCAAAACAAATTATGGATATATTTAAATAGGGAAACAAATTTCGTCAAAACTTACAATAATCAGGAAATCGTTGAAGGCACATTTTCGCAATATGTATTGGTGGCTTAAGTATCCTTAGTCGATCATAACGTTTACTAGAAGCTTTACATATCAGGAAAAGATCGGTAAACAGTATGCAATGTGCATCGACCTAAAATGAAAAAATATAAGCAAAAATTTATCTTATCATTTCTGAAATAAAAAAAAGGAAGGAAAAAAGTAAATTTTAGAATGAAAAAATAAATTTTCAATTTAATTAACCTTTGTTCCTTGTTTGCCATCTTTCATTTTTAAATCAGCACGCAAATAAACACGACGAAATTGTGGCTGCCCCACAAAATATGGCATTGGATCAGCCAAACGAATATAGCATTTGATAGGAAATATCTGAAATTGAATATGGGTTCAGGTGGTTTCGTGCATTTAGTTGGCTCATTAAAATTAATAGCAAAGTCATATTTAAAAAAAAAAAGTATTGCGGAGAAAAGCAGATATTCCCCCTATGACAGGTTGCCAAGTTACTAATATCATGGTAATGACAATTATTAACCAATCATTTCTAAATGTATAATCATCTGAGTCTCAACTTTTTTAAACAACTATATTTACATATATAATAAAAAGAGAGAAATGCTAAGTTCCAGATTAATCAAGAATAGAAGACTGAAGTAAAGGAACATTTTCAGAGTTATCATTACTGTGAAGAAAAAAAGAGACTGAAAGTTAACAAAAATCAACCAGTTACCTTTTCAAATTCTTCACAATCAACTGCTTCATAACTTTCAATTGCTCTCGATAATTCGTTAAGTTTATTTTGCAAATCGTTATTATTTAATGTTTCTTCAACATTTCGTGTCGCTTTTTCAATTCGTACTATCATATCCTAAAATTTATCATAATATCATTGCAATAGTATCCTAAGTTTTGGCAATAAAATTAATTTTGAAGTAATAAAATCAACCCTTCATCCAAATTAACGTGAAAAGTTAGACAGAAAAAGTAATGGAAATGCAAGAAGGCGAAAAACTGAGAACATGAGTTGCCAGAGTAAGCCATTAATGATAATGTAATTAATTAAGTGGTCCGTTACTTTAAAGTAAATCGGTATAAAACCTGAATAGTATCTCGTTCGGTATCGTCGATACTATGTTTTAGAACTGCTTTGAGAAGTAAACTATATCTTGTAAGGCGTTGCATCGGATTCGTCAAAGCGTCTAACAAACGTTGTCGCCTCATTGTATCTTGCGCTTCTGCCCACTAAAATCCAAAGAACTTTTATAATTGCTTTACACAAAGACACTTCTGGTTAATACTCGAATTTCGCAATTAAAGAAAAAAAAAAGGAAATGCAAAGATCAATCCTGGAAAAACACCAACGAATTAAAATCAACTCTTCTTGATGAATCCAACTAAAACGAAAAAGAATGTCTGCTCTGAAATGAAATAATATGAACCGTAACAAATTCGCGAAACAATTCATTTTCTTTTTGGCATTTCTGTACGTAACTATGACAATCGGCATGTCCGTATATGAAAGTTGTATAGCAAGGCCACCATTCATCGATTCGCTCGAAACCGGATTTCAGGATTGCTGGGTCAAGCGGAGTACCATTATTCCTGACAAAAAAAAAACTAGAATATCCCTAAAAAAATTATTTTCTTTTCTTTTTTGTAGACAAGCAAAGGGAAATACCAAAGGTTATTAAAAATTTTCAATAATCAGTCTTCAAACGTAATCATCCTTTGAATTATTATCGAATATTTAATGAAAAATAAGTTATTTAGGAAGAAACCTTGAAGTTTGTAACATTGGTAATACAGCTTTTTTCCAAAATTTCGAATTATGAACATAAAGTTCGGGATAATTAAGAAATACTCGACGTGGGTCAACATCACGCATATAGCCAAATTCTTGCATTTTAAGAAAACATTGGCATAGTTCGTTCATTTGCTTCAACAACTAAAGTAATTGCAAAAACAATTATTATGAATTTTTGGAAAATTAAAAAAAAAAGGATGGAAACGATTGGAGTGGTAATTGGAAGCACTCTATTCATGTTCGCTTCCTAGTATAGTATAAAATTTAATTTTGTCGTCATTATGTATCAGATTCAGTGTATGGCATTAAAAAAATCACATTTACCATTTATTTTGCTAAATTAAATTTCGTAAATTCTACAGAGTTCATTTTCAAAAAATTTAATTATTCAGAAAAATTTTCAGATTAATTTTCCATTGTTTCAAAATAAAAGACAGAATAATGACTAGAAGCTTATTTGCCTGCAAATAACGATGCTCCGTTGTGACGAATTCCCAAATAGCTTCCTGTTGTTCATACGCATGTTTGTTTAACTCATCCTGCAATAATTTGAAATTTATTTCCTAATTAATCGATAATTTCAGGAGATTTTCAGGACAAAGACGAATTTGAGTTCCCATTTTTGTGTAACAATTAAATGATTTTCAGATTCCTCTGTAACAAATGAAGAGAAGCTTAAGATGTCGAATAAATTACGGTTCTAAAAAGTTGCTAGCTTAGACTGTGAAATAGTAATATCTGATTAGTTCATTTCAATATTTCAAGGAATTTTTTGATATTATCAAGTAAATATCTGCTCTTCTCATCCTCTGATCAAAGAGAGTGAAGGTCGAACTTCACGCTAAAAACTTACGCTATTATGAACAATATTGGTCCAGTGAGCTTCAAGTTCAAACATTGGTACTGGCTTCTGCACCTCATCTTTCAGCAACGTTAGACGTGTAAGCATTTCAGCCTTGTCCTAAAATGACTGAAATCTTCCATATCTAAAATATATCTTCCAAACTTCTATAAAAAGTCAGTTTTAAATTTAAGTAATAATGAGACAAAACAATGGGTATACCTTTCCAAAAAATAAGCTTCTCCTACTGGTAGCAGCTATATTCCGCAAACGTCTGGTTCCACCAGTAGCACTATCGTCTTGTTGAGCAGTTGATGGTAATTCCTCAGAGCAGGACGGCTCATCTAACGCTATGCTAGAAAATTAAATCCGTTAATTAATTAGCACTGATCAGTTACACCAACAACCGTTGATACTAATAATTTAAGCTAACCAATTGAACGAACAAAAATGGAAATGATAGTAACATTTCGGTTTGAAATCTTGACATAAACAAATTTTAGTAAATAATTTTACAGAAAAATTATATACATACATAAACACACCCAACCAAAACAGAAAAACCTTAAGCAAGGCAATAAATTATATATCAGTAAGGCCTTGACATTTTGGGGAAAATAGAAATTATTCAATTTTTCTTCTAAATTTATTTAGATTTCAAAGTTTAAATGAGATTTGTCTTTAATAAAAATTTATGACGCAACCAAAAAACTGACGGAGTAATCCAAAGCGATAATCCCAAACTGTTGGGCTTTAGTTCACAATTTTTTGATTAACAATTGAATCACAAATTTGGTTCATATATAATTCCATTAATTTTTATGATGTCATATAAAAATAAATCCTTCTGATGCTCTAAATATTCCAAAATCGGCCTCTTTCTTATTCTTTATTCTCAACTTACAAGACATTAAAAAAAGATATCAAAGAAAAGAAGTGAAATTATTAAATTTTTGAGAAAATCCCATCAAATAAAGAAAAATTTGTAACATATCACAGGCATATTATCGGTATAAATTTAACATATATAAGCATAATTCATCTGATATTGGTTCCATTTCACATGAACGTTCTTAATTTATCCTACGAGAATGACTTTGGAAGAAATAATTTTAAATATGAAACTATATCCATACGGTAAGTAATTTTTATGATAAATTATTGCCAAGCGTAAGAATGAATAGCTATAAGCTTAAGAAAAGTTTAACAAAGATTTGAAGAAAGAAAAGGGAGAGAGAGAGAGAGAGAAGAAAGGAGAAAATGAAATGGCAAGAATGCCTTCTGTTCAATCGACCTTCATCTTCAAACATTTAACAAGAAGATTCACTTCCAAAAAAACTTTGATAAGTTGTTTGTCAGTTTTAGGCTCCACAAAGTTACTATTGTATAAGCAATTCGTCAATGTTAACTTGCACATTCATTTCTTCGAGAATAACAAGAACTGACATCACTAAAAGATATGAAATTAAAGAAAAAAAGAAAAGGGGGAGAAAAATGATGAATGAATAGATAAGTAAATCAGAAATGAATTTAAGGGTGAGATACTTCTATTGTTTATTTGAGAAGATAAGAGGAACAGGTAGATGAAGAATTGAAGGATGGAATAAGACCAAAGGTGCATCTTGCTGAATATAAAGTTTTTCGATATGAATTATTCCCTGTCAAGTAAACAGCCCACGGAAAACTGGACGCACTTTTTTCCGTCTAAACTAACTGTTATACTTCATCTTGAATCTTTTCATTTCCAAAATATAAATTAAAAGAATGAACTGGAATGTGACCCTCTATCGTCAGTTTTCCCCATTGTTGTAAAGTATAAAAGTAAAGCAAATGATTTAAGATAAATTATTGACTTTCTCTTCCACATCAATTTATCAATTAAGCATTTCTGGTAAAATTTCTTCGAAAAAAAGACAGAGAGAGAAAGAGAGAGAGATTTCAACTGTTCGAAGGGATTTGAAAAAATTCAATATTCAATAACTTAACCAAAAAGTAAACAAACAGGAAGTGGAGGAGGATTCTCGACCCAATCGCATCGCTAATCTTTCTAAACAACTCCATCGCAGCGATTTCGCTAAAAGTGTAGCGGTGCGATTGGGTCGAGAATTGTAGTTGTGTGCAATGGGAAGCAAATCTTGCATAACAAGAAAAACGTAAATAAATGTTGGGAAGATGAACTAAACTTACAGTTTGCATTCTTGCTGGAATGAATGAAAACCGGTAGTTGGCAAAAGAGCCGAATGTACTAAAAGGCCAATTGAACAAATATGCTTTAGAATTAGAATTCACGGACATTTCATCCCTTTCATATTTTTAATTTTTTTGCAAAAAGAAAGGAATGAAAAGTTTGACGACGTGATAGATTTGCTGGAGAAATTAGAAGGTAGAAAAAAATGTAACTTTACTTTTACTAATTTATTCTAGCATTTTGCTCATAATTGAAACTTAAGGTTTGAATTTTTATTTTGCATCAAAAATTGACTGTCAATTTGAGGAATGAAAATTTAAATTAACAAAATGATTTTTTACAATATTATATTAAAAGAAGAAAAAATGAAAACATACTTGAGCAGTACTGGCTGACTATTTGGTGAATTTTTCCGAGTTCTTGGTTCATAATCTTGACAACCACTTCCCGAATGCGATGATGATAAATTATTGCCTCGACTGCGCGAAAGCTGAATTTATCCTATGTTAGTGTCATTTTATGACCTTTTCTATAGTTGAATCGTATTCCCAATAGACTAAGTGCTAACAGCTTGAGTCAGTTTAGGAGAATCGACAAGTATTTTTTACATTTGCATAACTATTTGCAAACTGATTTCAAAAAGTAATCAGGTAAATTAATAAAAATAAACCCATTAAAAAAAAAACTACGAAAATATAAATTCTTTGAAAGGAAAAAAAAGGAAGTTCATGATTTCATTAGATACCTGTATGCATAAAAATTTCAAGAACTAAAATCTGACTGACTAAAATGAATGAAAAATATTAACTATTCAGTTTCTTTGGGTAAAAATTAAGATTTCATCCATTAGCGAACGTATAAATCCTCTATACTACAACACTTCGTATAATCTCGACTTAATTAATAGTCAATTAATAGACTGCCGCGAAGGGCAAATATTATATTACATACATATTGGCTTTCACTAGAAAAAAGAAAACGTTATTTACTTGTAATAAATTATTGAAAACTTTAATACATTATTTTAAACTAATTAGTACATGTAAACAAATTGACCTAGTACTACATACAAGCCTTTAAATTCATATATTACAATACACAGTATGGATTTAAGAATTTATGGTGCAGAATAGCTTGTTTCGAGTATAATGATGAAAGATATTAAATAATTCCGATACTGATTTTTGATTAGTATACATTTTTTCTTTAATTCGAACAAGATAATGTACTCTGCTAAATGAAACATTTAAATTAAACCAATCAAAAATTAGTTCGATGAATAGTAAGGATCAATTACAATGATATCCAATAATTTCAAGCTGTAAATTATAGAATGGCATGAATTCTTACTCCTCACCGAGATATTATCATTTCAAAAGTTTATGTTAAAATCTCAAAAAAACATTTTGAAACTATTTAGTAATCAATTGAAATTCTTATTAATTTCTCTATCGAATCTGAACTTCGTTTTCCCTTATATAAATAGAAGAAAATTTTATTACGATAAAAAATGGAAACAAATGATGCATTTAAGGTTAAATAATAAAGTGACTAGGATAAGATCGGAAATTCCTCAGTGATATTTACACATTTTGCATGACATCCACTATCACCTTCTTTCTTCATCATTATTAACAACGGATGCAATTAATCGGTAATTTGAGAGAGAGACACGGAGAAAAGATTCAGTTCATCTATTATCAGATCCACTTTATAAAAAATTTCGTCATCAGCAGAATATTTTTGATTGTAATCTTTTTTCCTAAAAAATTTAAAATCAGGATTTGTGGTTGAGATAGATTTCGTCTACTGTTAACATTTCAAGATAATATTTCCTCATGAATTCGTTCTGATGCAAGAAAAAGATGGCTATCAAAAAATAATTAAAAAAAACATTGGGAATATATGTTTGTTGAGCAGAAAACAAAATTTTTTTTCCCAATTTATTTAATTTATATTTTCCATAAATTTGGAAAGTTTAAATTAAGCAAATATCTCAAGCAATGAGAATCATTGCTGTAACACGTGGCGATATAAATGTAAATTATAAAATGATTAATTTATAGATTTTGTAATAATACATTTCAAAGTTCCCTTGTTTAAATTTGAAAATTAGAAAAAAGTAGGGGATGGATTCCAAGCAGAATTCTTTCGTTCAAAATGAATTCTGCCTACCTAAAAATCAGCTAATAACATACTGCAAAATTATACAAACATATGATTTAATTTTTAAGAATCGAATCTTCCAAAAGTTGGCAACTAAGAAGAAAAAGAGAAAATATCAAAATTTTACTGCCTAAAAACTTTAGTGAAAATTTAAATTCCGAGGACATTACCAATCGAAACTCTCTGTCAAAATTTAATCCTTTATTACGTAATATCTACTTGTTCCAATTAACATTACAAGATATTAATTATATCTTTATCATGATTTAGATCATTGCTATTTAACATCAATAAACAACCAAACGCCCTCAAAAAGATAGACCTATTTATGTGTATTTTATTTAATATTAATTAATCAGTTCAAAATGAATTAAAGGGAAGTTCAAGGAGGTAAGAGGTAATTTGACTGGAATCAATTCTGAAATAAAAGTGTGGAATAAGGTACAACAGAATGCAACTAATTTAATAGATTGCTACTTTGTTGTTCATTTATAATTCAGAAATCTGAAAAGTTATTATACACATTTACTTTTAACGACTTGATTTTAATGAGTGTTAGCAAGGAACTTGTTAGAATTACTGCTGTTGATATCCATTCCGTTGTTGCCAGTTCTTAAAAAAAAAAAGAATCGTACAGTTTATTATTCTGTTAAGAAGAAATATTTTTTTCAGACGATGATTTTCCCAAAATGCAATGATGTACTACTTAGATAATTGTCTTTTCCACTGAATATTACCCAAAAAGGAATTTAAAACAATTAGTTACAGAAAAAATTATTGAGGAAATATTCGACTTAAAAATGAGTATTTATGGAAAAATTTTTTAATAAAAACTTAAAAAAATACACAGAAGCATGCTGATTCAAAATTTAGGAATATCTAATTAGCTAAAATATAAACAATTGACTGCAGCCTTTATTTTTGATGAAAAATATTGTCTTGTCTACGCTGATAATTCACTACAATATGGAATTAATTAATTCCTGATTACCTATCTTCCCTGAATTTTACATCTTCATTTAGGACAGCTATAACAGAAATGAAACAATCAAAAAAAAAGATGAATTTGAATTTTAGGTAGAAAGGGAAGAAAATTAGAGAGAGCACCTGGAATGTTAAAATTACCCACCCGTTTGCCCAAATCAACTTTTCTACCCCTTGCATCTTTCACTTGCCCTCATTTCATCAGAAGCAAAATATCGTCAATGACCTGAAATAATCGATCCCCCATCAACGATCAAGACGAAGGTGGAACTGACAAGCATGAACATGAACATCAATTAATAATCAGATCGGCCAATTTCAACCGAATTCAATTATTAAAATTCTGTAAAATATATCATCATTAATTATGCTCGTCAGTTATGAGAATGAATGCAAATTGAAATTGTACACTTAGTGGTTGTCAATTAACTTTTAAAAAACAATAAAAATTCTAAAGTGCCTAATTTAACCACAAAAAATGAAACAATGGTATTTATTTTTTATTTTTTCTTTACTCAAATATGCTGTATCAAATGTCTTCTGAGATTATTGAAAGCCAAATCAAAATAGTTATTAAGAAGTTTAAGTAAACTACAGCTTCAACTTCATGCATTTCAGTGAACAGTGCCTCTGAAATGAAAAAAAAAAAAAAAAAAAAAATCCCTCAAAGTTTGGAAAAAAAAATGGTCAGACAAACAAAAAATTGTGCTAAAAGTTCGTTTCTAGCAATTCTAATTAAATTTTCAAAAGAAGACATCTTCCCAAAAAAGATTATAAACCATACTTTTTTATTATCTTATAATAAGAGTATAAAAAACAGAGAAAGGATGAAAATGTTGGATTTACATTTACAAAAAACAGTAATTCGCTGTCCTTACAACACGAAATTCTCAATAGCAGCTAATTCTATTCATTATCGTGAGGAATAATTAAGCATCACACTAGTCCAGATTACAGCACTAAAAATATTAATTAATGATAATAATAGCATTACTAATAATAAGAACTGAGAGTAATAAATAATAATAATAA
>PQVD01000198.1:0-45088 GCA_003012265.1 Setaria equina
CCTCCCCCCCGTCCTCCCCCGCAAAAATTTGTTAATATTTTCAATGTAAATTATTACATTTTGCTAGTAAATTTGTTTTGTTTTGAAACAAACAGTTAATTGGAAATTGAATAACAATGTAATTAACAGTATTTCAAATTAAAAATGAATGAATGAAATGAGAAGAAGAAAAGAGATTACAAAATTGCAAATGATAATAAAAAAAAAAACTGGAAGATATGAATGATTATTGGATGATATGATAAAGCAATATTTTGCAAAATTACTTCAATTCTTCATTAATGAATGAAATGTTTGTTGTCAAGAGTGATTCTCATCAGTGGAAAATTCCTGATAGATAGTAAGTAATATGAAGAAAAATTGTTAACTTATAAAGATAGCAAATAGGCCCGTCATATTGTCATCAATTGATGCCTAAAAAAATGACGAAAAAAAGAAATAGAAATTGCAAAGATAGATTTTAACGTTGATGCTAAAGTCAGTAACTGATAACTGAATAATGAATTCAGTTTACGAAAAATAAAATTATCTTTTTTTCTTTTTTTTTCTTTTTTTCATCTTAATAAATGAATGAAAACTGAATGATTAAGTAATAGAGTAATTTGAAATTATCCTAAAATTCTTTTATTATGAAATAAAAAAACAAAAATATTATACTATGCTATTATCATTAAGCCGTACTTATGAATATTATACTCAATAATAAACTATATAACAATAATAATAATAGTAATAATAATAATCAAATATTGCATTATCAATATTGAAAATATTATCAGTATTGATTAGCCTCAAGGCTTGCTTCATATTTACTAGGCTAGCAAATACCATTGTCATTTATTTCATGGAAAATTATGTCGTACATAATATATTCTCACGCAACCAATTCATTAGCATTTTCCATGCAAAATGATAATTTTTGCGTAGCCGACGTATATGGCGAAAAATTTAATTTAAATAGTTTCTTTTTTTTTTTTTAAGAAAAAAATTAATTTCATTTGAAAATAAATAAAAAAAAGAAAAGAAAAATGATAAATGATGATTGAGAAAAATTAATGATAAAATTTTTGTTTCCCTCTCAAAACATTGCTGTTACATTTAATTGATATCAACCAAATTTGGTTTAAATTTTTTAATATTTAAATTTCTTTCTATTCCAGTTATTTTAGCAATGATTTAGTAAAAAGTTGAAAATTAATTCATTTCCTTGCATAAATTATTAATTAAAAGAGTGAAAAAGAAATGAATTTCATGATGGATAATAATAATTCGAAATTCTTACAAAACATGAATATATAATTAAATAAAATTTTTTCATTTTTTTCTTTCTCTTCCTTTTTCTTTTTCAGTTTATAAAAGCTTTCAAAAGCAATCATGTTTTTTTAGAAAAATTTCATTTTATATAGATAAATGATTATTTATAATCAGTTTTAATGAAACAATTGAAGAATGAAAAAAAAATTTTGAACTCAAAACCCTAATCATAGCCTTCAGCACAATAATATCATATCATTTCTAGATGAAATTTTATTTGCCAATAGTGATATTTATCATTTACAGTGCAGATAAATCATTATTTAATTACCATTCGTCATTAATTGTGTGAAAAATTAGCCATTAATTAGCTGCTATTGAAATGATAAAATGTGCTCAATGAGTGAGAATTCTCCATTTGAAATATATTTGCAACATAGTTGAACTTGAAGAAAAAAAAAAAGACGAAAAAAGAAAAAAAAAAAACAAAAGTTAAAACATGTGGAAATAAAATTATTATGTAAAGTATGTTTGAGCACACACCACAACTATACAACACAGCGCAACGCCTATTTTCTAATCCGTGCAGAATTTTGAACTATTTTGAAATTCAGCAAAAAATTAACCAAATTTACACTTTATAATGGAAATTGTAGGGCAGTAGAGTTCGGTTCCATACAGCACCAAAGCTTCAGACTCATTTAACAGATAAAGATATCTGTCATTTCCAGAGGCTACTTGGGATATGAACCGAAAATGTGAAAAACATAAAAAGGAAGCGAGGTATATGTGAGACATTTCAGGTAGGTCGGAGATGCTTAGTGGAATTTTGTCCTGAACTAATCAGAACATGTCGTGGTTTCCCAAGGCCTCAACGATTCCACAAAACTATAATTTTGAAAAATCAATCAAATAATTTAATAGTGTATGAAGTAAATTCACACCGTCTGGATCAGTAATATTTCACAGAAGCAAAAATAAACCTTTGGTGCTTCATTGATTTATCTCTTCCCAGTTCTTATAAGTGTCACCTTCAGCATTGCAATGAAATGCATTGTGCAATAGATATTTCAGATATTTTGTTAATAAGAATTTCACAACAACTAAATTAAGTTGCAACTAAGAGCTTTTAAAATCAAATGGGATTAAAAGTGATCAGTGGTAGGGTGTCCGATAATATTTCCATTACAATCATTTTCTTCTTCTTCCTTTAATTAAAAAATGAAATTAATGGAATCTTAGGATAGAAAAAAGGCGTTGTCTTGAATAATATGACAGGTGACACGAACCTTCAATGTCTCCACAATAATGGCTAGCTTTGTCAGCACTGACCACACATCGGCCAGTGTCATTCAGTAACAGAACGACACTCGATTGCTGATAATTCGGGAAATCTGAAGGTACCATCAATTCATATCGCTTTTATCTGCCCTCGTTTTCGCTTACTCATTGTGAACTCAAAATTTAAGTGAAATTCTAAAGTATTAGTTGAAGCATTTTATAATTTAATCAGTCTAGTCAAATGAAATTGGTTAACCCTACAATTTTAATTTTACCTTTTGTTTTTTAAAATTCTTTTTCAAAACTTTAATTTTAACTGTATTTTTTTTAACGTGATTTGAATTCTAATATTGGAAATAGATATTCCGAAACTTATTTACTATATGATTAACTGCTATTGACAACTTCAGTAATGCCAAGAAGCTTATGTTATAAAATATTGTCGGAGAAAAAAGGAGTCAAAAAACTAAATTTATCTAAGACATCGCATTCCATATAGTTATTTCTATAACGATTCAAAGAATTTTGTTGTAAGTATAGTAATAGTTTAAAAATTGTTGTTCTTGATGTGGCAGATATTCTGGTTCACATGTTTTCTGGGTGTAAAGGAGTAGTGTTTATCAGGTTTTAAGTTCCACTTTTCATTAAATTAGTTTACAAGCATCTACGTTGAAAACTGTGCTCACTATCAATCATAAAGGAAGCAATATCGACAAGATTTGGCCCACTTTTCAAGACCAAAATTGTTTAATTGTTTGTTGGCATTATTCTTCTGCTTCTGCTCAACAAACCTTTTAACTATCTATTTACCAAGTGAGAACTCACTAAAGTAAAATATGAATTTGAGCCTGAGATAATTGGTTATTCTACGTTTCCGACGTTTTAAGAGAAGCAATGAAGCTTAATAATAAATATTGTCATAGGGATGTGTATGAAGCTTATCATAGTCATGCAATTTTCAGTGTTTTCGGTGCTTTGAATATGTGCAAAAGGAATGTGAGAATCTGAAGAGATGCGAATTAATGCAATAAGAAGCAAAGGAAAGGAATAGATAAATGCTGTTGACGCGGAAGGAATAGTGCGACATAAAAGGTATCATTATATGAAACCTCGAAAACCATTCCTGGAGAATATTTGGCACTGCTGTGCCGTTCTGTCTTCAACAATGGCAAACTGGATGATAAAACGAGTTTACGAATATATCAGGCTGAGCAACAGAGCAAAGAGATGGATTTGAAAGCTGACTTGGACAGAACAGGATAATGGAGAATCGTGATAAGACAGGCATTCTAATGTGAGGCTTGCAAACAATCGGAAATGATTCTGTGGTTTGGAATTGAGAGAAGGATAGCAAAAGCGTGTTTCAAGATCTCTCAAACCCTTTTCTGCCATGTTCCGAGGTGTACAGGAAAGATATGTGATATTGTCTAGTCTCAGCATATGTGTGTTCATTACCCGAAAATCTCTAATCATTACAAAATTTTGCTTCATCATCATCTTGCTTATTTACCTGATCCTCGCCGAAAATCTCTCTTCCTCAACAGGTTGCATTCTTTGATGATATTGCCAGGATAACCTGCACATTCAAAAAGGTTAAGGATGCATTTATGCCAAGTTACTTTCGGGTTCTACTTGGAATGCAGTGAGAGAGTAAAACTGTTTAAAATATTTCTATTAGCATTTTGATGAAATCTGATGCCATTGCAACAGGAAGAAAGAACTTATTTTCCAAAAGGTCAATGACAAACATGAATATTGACAGAAATTTAAACAAAAAAAAGGAAATTTCTTCAATTAAATGTAAAAAATGAATATATCAAGAATATTTGGGATGGGCCACCCAATCATAACAATGCCATTTTGGCTTGAAAACTACTTGAAAATAAAAAAAAAAAAAACTAAAAACTGATCCGTCATACATTGTAAAAACTTTGTCAAATTAAAGCTTTCAGTAAGTTTAGCGTATAGCAGTAATAATAAGGCACAAAGCGAGTACTGCTGTAGCATTATTTTAATCTTAATTGCACTAGTGAATATTATTACTTTCCATCCCTATTCGATATACTTAGTCTCGTTTCGATTTCAACATGCTGCCGGTCGGGGTCTCTTTCTCTTGATGGTGGTGAATGGGGCACTACATAGAAGAGCTTCAGGTAAAGAAGTAGAACCATAATATGCTGAGTTACCTTCGAACTTTGCCGTCCTATAACATTTGGAGTATTTTTGTGCACTCTAACTTTAACTAAATAATGTACTTGTAATTTGAAAGTGCAATTCATGCACACGATTCTAAATAATATGACTAGATTTTTTGGTTCCTGTTTGAAATGTATATGGAAGCTGAGCAAGCCAACTTTCACATGTCAAGAATTAAAATTACACTGAGCCATACATAGTGTTGCAAAGATGCTCGAGAAAATTAACAGTAAGAAGTACTTAAACAATGAGTTGTCGATTTCCAGTAAATTTTACCTTGGTATGCGGGAATTCCCAGTCATGCATTTTGTGGTTTTGGAAAGGGTTCCGTCTTTGAAGCAGTACTGTGAAATGGGATGAGCTAGAGTGTTTATTCATTATCTCAAAGAAATTTCTACTCTCATTTCTTAGGACTAGTGTGATGAGGAACGAGAATCAGCTAGGTTTTTTCTTCTTTAGCAGCCATCAATGTAGAACCGAGAAGCTGAAGAGCCAAGTCGCTTCACTAAATATATTGAAACCGAAGAATTTCTGTTTATGTGAATAAAACTATAATGCCATATACTTTTTTTTCCTTGTCAGTTCCGCATTTCTTCCCTTATCTGTGCATTTTGGCACTTATGAGACTGTTAAGAATAAACTCTTATAAAAACTGTTCAGAATTTCTGCTTACTTCAAGATAATTTTGTGGCTTCTGAGATAATGAAATATCATGCAATTTTTTCCGGGAGGACCGGTTAAATAGAAAAGTCAAGATTTAGAAGTCAAAAGTTTCGGAAAAAATATGTCCAAAAAAATTTAGATAAGCATAATGGTCACTTTCCAGTTCCAGAATTCAGAAATGCGGCATTCAAAAATAAAAAAAAGTCTACGAAATACAAATTGGAAGAAAAACATAAGAGATAGAAATCATTAATTTAATAAGATATGAAGTCGATTATGAAATTATGAAGTATATTTGATTTTGCATAAATTCAATAATAACTAACTCCTCGCAGCTCGTTTCATCCGATTGATCTGACGCATAACTTCTTCCATTCGCAGATCAGCGGATAGATTCTGCATGTAACTATTCGAGCTTCCTCCCTCATTGGACTTGATGAACGTCTGGCCTAGTATTGACGACGCAAACGTCAACACTAATATGGCCCGAAGTATGGGCCACAGAACCAGGTCAAGCCCCATTGTTTTGCTGGAACAAGGAAAAGAGGAATTTGAAATTGATACATTTAAAAAAATAAAACCACTTAAATCTGTTCTTCAGTGGAAAGAAAATTTCTTAAAAGGTATTAGTTTGTTTTAGTTTCAAGACTCTTCTTCGATCTCCTAAAAATAAATAAAAACAAATTAAAAGTTGTGAAGTGAAATTAGAAACAATTGGAAGGCAAGCAGAAAGAAACGATACATCTAAACCGGCTGAATCCAATTCATCATTAAACTTCTTTTAATAAATTCACAACTATTTCCTATTTTTGATACAAACCTTTTTCGAGCGACCAGTATTGATTGTATTGTTTTGGTTTAGTATTTCTGAACCATACAATTTTTTACTGGTGTTTTATGCAGCAGGTATTAGAAAAACGATAAATGCTATCAGTTATACGGTAGTATAACTTTCTAGCCTGCACTTTCCAGTAATTATTAGCTCTCTTCGATTTTCAAAATAAGCGATACTGTACGGTACTACTTAATACCCACGTATAATTGCCGTTTTTTCTATTGGCTTCTCTGAAATGATAACTGGATCGAAAACATTAAAATTGCAATAAATATTACAACACCAGCCGGAAAACGACAGAATGATTTTGATATTTTTGATTTGAATTCATACAGCAGGCGCTTTAAATTAAGCAAACGAAATATTCTAATTAATCAATTATATTACAACACTTATTATGAACCGAAAAGATCACTGTGCAATTTACAATTTTTGATATATTTAACAAGTAACAACTGAGTTAAATATTCTCTTCGAAGTATCTAATATTATGAATTAGGCAAGTATGCTTATAAATTGTGTTTAACTATCAAAAATATTTATACCAATTAAGACAATTTATGGTGTGTTCAAAATGAATGAATAATGCCTTTTCATTTTTCTCAAGAAAAACTTTTTCAGATATGATAATAGTTTTACTAAAATCTTAAATAACAATTAAATCAGCAAACTTTGCAAGGAAAGTGATAACGTTTTAAGAAAGTAAAGTGCTTCCGTATCACATCACAAATGGAACTTAAGAGGAAGAGGATTAGCTAAACTTGAAAGGCTTAAAAATATAACTTTTCAAAGCTTTAAAGGACAAATCAAAATGCTTGCTTTTATCATTCGGATTATACATAAGGGATAGATTGTCAATTCAGTGTAAGTTTTTTTTTTCCATCTCCGCTCCATTCCTATCCTTCATATTTGAGTTTTTGATATGAGCATTAGTTGGTATCCATTTTTCGGAAAGGGCACTTATTCTACTATTGTTTTACATGCAGTAAATTAGTTATTAGCGAGTAAGTAAGGCCAGAATGATTTAATAAAAGAGAATAGAACTTGGAAGGCCTTGGAAAGTTTTGCTTGCAACAAATTTCGATATTGCGATTTCAACAGCTAGTGCTTTATAAAAAACTAAGTTGTATTTTTTTTTTTAGGAAGAATTAGTAGAAATTTGAAATATATACAGTCGAAATTCAATTGAAAATAATATCATGGTCATGAAATTTTACGAAAAAAATTAAGTGCTGTTCCTTACCGATAGCTCGATGGAGTGAACTTTGGTTAGGGATATGCTTTTCTTTTGTCCTTTGACATTTTTTAAGTGCTATTTTACTGCATTTCTATTTCTTGTTGAATCAAAAAAAAAAAAGCAAAAAAGAAGAACGAAAATATTTTATCATCATATTAATTCCACCGTTGGCATAGCCAAGCAGTAGATTGAAATGGATAACTAAATGAATGGCATTTTAGATATCCTTTGAAACTATCGAACACAATCAACTGAATAGTGATTTAAATTAGAATCTTTTTGCAGGATAAGATTTCAACTCAAAAAATAACTTTCTAATACAACCAAAACTCAGTTTACAGCCATGATTTAAAAAAATTGGAAAAATTATCTGAAATTTCTTTCTGATTAGTTGAATACATATGAATTTATAGAAGTTTTTCAGTTATAAACAGATTCTCAGTTTTGTATCTATGAAAAATAATTACTTTCTAAAAGACTGAAGTCCTTCGGTATTAATGATTTACAACACATTGTGGTGTATCAGAAATCATTGATTAAAGTGATCGCCTTCAGATCGAGTATAACGAAAACCGAAAAAGGAATAAGCAAAAATGAATTCTAAGAATAAGTTGACTTGCGCTGATAAAAAATTTTAAATTTATTTCCTTCCTGTCACTTCTTCCGAAAAATGTTGCAGAGCTTTTAAAACTAAAGTTATCATAAGAATTAAAGTAATTCCCGAAGAAAAGACGAAAGAACGATACTTCTATTTCAATGAAACTAGATGTTATTTATATAGTTTAAGTGATTTTTCGAAATCAAAATGAGAAGTTGGAAACTGCCCCAGCAAATTATTATTTCCACAACTACTTAAACCAAAAATGAAAATATAAATAGCTGGTATATAATGATATTGCCACTACGGTGGTATCATAATGACCCGAATAGCAAAGTTATTCAGGCGGATAGCTAAAACAATTGCGAAAACAACTGGTGTTCTATTTATGATGTGTGTCTTACTGAATAGTCAAAAAAAAGAAACAAATAAAACACTTGAGATTCATTAAGCTCACGTAATTGAAATTCCGATGGGTGAGGAAAGTTCAGGTAGTTGGAATGATTTAAATAATTGAAAAAGTTGAAATTCTTACTTAGCTGTTTCTTTTCGTGCCGCCAGCTTATGCTTTGTTTGTCCGTAGCCAAAACTACGTACGTATTCTACGTTGACGGCATTTCGTTCATTTTCAAAGTGAAGAAGTATTCGAGAATCCTATAACTTACTCATTGTCACTCCATTTCAGTTTCTACTGGGTAATAAAAAGCATAGACTTTGTGTTCAAAACATAATACTAAAAGTCTAACTTCTTTTATTGTTCTATCTAGGAGTGGCGAAAAGTTTACACCATTTGATTTATTGCCCGTAAAATTTTGCAGTAAATCTACAGGTGCTAGTTATTCTCTCGTCTTTTTATCCCTACTGAAGAATCATTCTATCCTATTTCATTTGCTTTCTTATTTTAACCGATATAAATTGAGGTTCCTGTTTCCTTCTTCTTTTTGCTTTGGCTCTGTTATCACTTTGCTAACATTATTGCAACAAATAATGTTATGTACATCATTTCACTATCATCAAGAACAATTTCCAGTTAGTTTTTTAATGAAAACCATTAATGAATGATTAAGATTTTCACCAGAGAATTAAATAACATTCACATCCATAAGATGATTCCATCGCATAGCTTTTACTACAGTATTGATTCAAATTCAAAGACTTCATTAGAATTACAGGCAGGTCGTGTCAACAGCTGTTTTACAACTTCATGAGAAATTCTACATTCTTTAAAGCTCGTGCGTTGCAGCAGCGGAGGAAGGCTTGTTAATTATTTTCAACAAAATTAAATTTTGACAACACCAAGCATTGCTGAAAAGTATTGAAACAGAAAAAAGTGATAAAGAGATTCAGGAATACTATCAATAATTTTATTTACCATTATTACACTTTTGTAAGCTATGCAAGCCTGATGGAATAGCAAACACAGCATGTATTCATGCATTTGTATGACAGTTTGCTCCCACAATTTTACAGTAATACTTTTGTTTGAGTTGTGTATTGTAAAGATTTGGTTAGCAAGAAATTAGAAATAAACAGTAAAAGATTCGTTCGGCTGATAAGTCATTCTCGTTTGAGAAAGGCTCCTTTCAAAACGATTTTTTAGTTTAAACCGTACTTTGAAAAATCTGTATTTCTCGTGAGCAATGCACAAATAAAAGATATTATAGCGAACAATTCCCTGCTTCATTATACAATAACAAATGAAGAATTTTAGGCATTTTTGCAGGAGATATTATAAACTTTCATTGCCGCATGCATTATTTCAGAAGAAGGAAATATTTTATTCTCGCTTCACTTCCCTTCTTAATTACTATCAAAGTTAATAGTGGCTAACCAAAGTTTGGGTACCAGAAGTTAATCCCTCATTTTAGCTATAAAAGTTGTATAACTTCTGGAGGCTAACTAATAATACTGCTTGACACGGAATCAGTAACATGCCAGGCATTTTTTTCATCTAACCTTCATGTTTTCATCAAATACGCATCATTTGCTATACTCGTTGCCATAATTTACTGTTCATATTTATTATAATCATTATCACCACAACTACTACTGTTGATATCGTTATTATTAATACGGCTGGCATCAATAGAAAAAATATTATGATTTCGGTGAGCAGTTGTCTAGACATAAGAAGTTTTTAAGATAAATGCCCTAAACTAAAAAACAGAAAATTTTTGCAACCGTAGTTCTTATGAATATTCCAAATCTTAAAGATTCTTTGCATAAAGTTTACCCATTTTTGTTCGGGAAAACGCACCGAGTACAATTCTCCGATTCTAACTATTACAACTGAAATAAAATCAAAAATGCGTTGAAAGATGTAAACCGACCATTCCCAGTCTGATAATGATTATATATCTCCTACAACTATACACTATAACCTTTGAAAAAATTCATTCGCAAGTATTAATTATCATAAAGGGAACGGGAGGGTCTTGGAAATGCATTGGTTGCACCTTTTTTTGCTCTCATAACTAATTTTAATAACAGAAAAAAACAATGTCATAATAATGCATTACGAAACAGCAGCAGTCAGTATAAAAAAAAATGAGATTTAATTGAAAAAGTGGGATTGGCATTTTTGGCTTCCTTTCCTTCTTCAAAAGTAGCAATTTTTTACTTCAATTCAACACCTGCATTTACTCACTCCTTTAGTATTATTTTCTTCATCTTATAAGGAAAGAGAAACCATAACATGAGCATTGCTACTAAATAATACTTACTTAATCAGGCAAACCTTTACAGTAGCAAATAAATCCAGAAATGGGAGTAACATGTTTAGTTTGGAAAGTGGAAAAACGAAAATCGAAATTGCTTAATCGAATGAGTTTGAGATATTCAAAATAAAGAAGGATTACAGTGTGTCCCACAGGGCAGGATGAAGTAGAAAACGAAAAGGCTAAGCCATATAGGGTTCATTTTTTTTCCTCCTTATTTTTTTTACTGAGAATGGGTTAAAAAGATAAAATATTGATGGAAATTCAACAGAAATTTTTTTCGATTTTATCAAAAATTAGTATGCGTAGTCTTCACATATTTCCTTTGTTGACTTAAAAGGAAGTTACTAATTTTGTACTGCTTTCGTGACTACTTCTAATCAAATTCTTTCCAATTTTTTCAAGGCAATTTTGTGCAAGTTTGCCTAGTAAACTTAAACCAGGTATAGAGCGAAGTTTATCCTAACATTTACAAAATTTTTGATATTTGAATCACTATTCAGCGCTTCATTTCTAGAAAGGTACAGGATTTGCTTGTATCTTACCAAATGTCATGGTGTCGAATGTTTGATTATTCACCACACCATAGCTATTCATACGGTTTGGTATTTCTGTTTTTACAAGCACTGAAATAACTTACATTCTGAAAATACGTAATAAGCAAGTAATATCGAACATTATCAAAGCATATCATGTGATAATTGTCATATGATATGATTCTTCTAAGAAAATTGTTTACAAAAAGAAGAGAAGGGAAAGTTAGTTTGATGAAAATGAAAAAATGTACATTTTGTTGCCATCTTAGGGAGCTAATGAAGGAAGAAAAGGTAAGATAGCGTGATGCGCATGCAGAAGGCATTCTCAGCTAGCTGATGTGATAATTGAATGAATGAATTCGGGACATCTTCCCTCTCCCGTGCATCGCAATGACATGACATGGATTCTTCCATACAGCCGGCTTACTAATAGGTACCATTCTCATGGCAGGTAATCAATTTAAGCATCAGAGAGATTGATTTGTGTTCCAAATCTCAAAATTCATTGCCGAGGTATGCAAAACATGCACGATGCTAGTCCTTCATCAGCCTTAGGAATCATAAATTTGCTCAAGTAAGACTAGTTGAAAAATTATTTGTTCATCTTGCTTTATTTGGCTTTACATGCTAAATAAATATTTTGGAATAAACAGAATTTTTAATGAAAGGGGAATCAAGGATAAAATGAATCACCGGGAACATACAGTGAATTTTTTGTGGCTACCAACTTCAGTAGGATGCTCACATTTGATAAACTTGCTTGCTAAAGCGCTTCGCAGATTTTGAAGAAATTGATGATTGAATAAGTTTACCCCTGCTCCTTCACCTCATCTTATATAATCATCTCAGAATCCAGACTTTTGAGAACCATGAAAGTCTTTGACTGATATAGGGAGCAAGACAGTGGCCATAGGAGTGAGTAGCAATAACTCACCTGCCAAATTAACTAACCCTGAAAATGGATGGAGCTTCTTGAGTGGGAGATTTATACTCAGCCGTCGCAAACACACTCATTCCTTTTTTTTAATTCTTTTAAAAATTTTAATCATTTTAGATTCCCGCGACAACACACATGAATGATCAGTTCATCTTTATGCAATACTTTCGTTCAAAATTAACTTCAAAGATTTAAGAATAATTGTGGTACCTAATGAATGGTAATTTCTGAAATTACTAAAGAAACCAGTAGAAGACATTATTTATTAATCATTTTGTAAATTGCTACTAGAATATTATCAATTTCTGTTGCAAGCAGAGTGCAAATGTATTTCGAAAGTGTATGGAAAACTAACAGATTCTTATGCTTGATCGCTAAAATTGAATGCTATTTAACTTCACAAAAAGTGAAAAAGGAACGGATATTGAAACAAAGTCTACTCGCTGATTCAAAAACAAAAAATAGGACATCTAGAAGTTTCGGAAATGATGTTTGGTGCTAGAAAGCCTTCAAGTTAACTGACAATTCTTCAATCACCAAAGGGAGTGCTTTCTGAGGTCTAAAAGTAGCTGTTGCAGCATTACTCGTTATGATGCCACTCCGATCCAGTAATGACATGAAAATTTTAGGAATTGAATGTAAAAATTTCATAGAAACCAAAAAAAAAAGCCCTAAATAAGTGGCTCTATTTTTTTCTGAGCCTGTAAAAGTTGAAACAATAGCCTAGAAATATCAAAGCTCAGAGCTGAGATTTCTAGAATGGCTGTGACAGTTATCACCGTGATAACTATCAGTTGCGATTTTAATTTGATTTTTGTCGACCCGAAAATCCAAGCAAAACTTCGCAATACTAAATCAATCAGTTGGCTTTCTTTTTTTTTTCCAGAATTTGTTTCCTCGCTTCCCAGTTTTTTCTTTGAAAACTTTTCAAAGTATTTTTTGTTTATTAATAAAATTTCTACTGATTTTTTTTCTTGAGTTTTTTTTTATCTTTTAAGTTTAAAATAACTACTCCTGATTCGAGTGAACCAAAACTTCATTTCCTTTTGCGGCAATTCATTTCAAGAAAGCATCTGGTTGCAGTTCACAGATATGAGTGAGAATTAATTTTACACAGGAAACTACTCAATTTCCGATTTTAGTTAATAACAATTCAAAAAGGCAAATTTTTTAAGAAATTAGAAGAAAAAATTTTTAAAAAAAAAGTTAAAAGTTTTTTTTTTTTAATTGAATGAGCAGTGGGAAACAAATTTTCAAATTCCCAGTTATGATTTATGAAATATACGAGACGTTGGTGAACAATTTGCTCGACTAAGCTTAAAACAAATCGACTAAGCTTAAAAAATTTGTTGTATTTTTAACTCTGGTGCGAGGAGGACAGTTTTTTCTTATAAGGAAAACTTTGATTCATCTCTGCAGTGCCTCATTGCCTATGAATCATTCTATAGAGTTACAAGTATTTTTCAGTGTTATGAAATTTCTTTCTAGTTCTAAATTTTCTTCTGCTCCAGACACAATTGCTGAGAAAATTCAGATATTTTCATGAAAATGATATGGGCTGGCCTTTTTTATTCAAAGTGAGGCGAATCTATTCTTTTAAAAAAGACTCAACCAGCTTGGGCTCATTTTCAAATTACTGAAAATATGCTTTCGAGTGTATCCGATGATAGACATTGCACTTAAATAATATTTTTTGGCTAGAAAAATACATATTATTTTAAAAATTGATATTTTATTTTGCACTACCTTAGCCTTTAACGCAAATGAAGTATAGGAATGCACTAATTAGTCATCAGTTGGTAAGATATTTGAATTTTAAGACTAAAATCAGTGCTGTCCATCAATTTTCGTACATAAAAATCGACATGATTTAAAATTTCAAAGCAAATATACATTAATTTAAAAAAAAGGAGAAAGAACTTAGGTTAATTGAAAAGCAAGAAATGAGGCATAACTGTGTTTTTATATGAATTGTGGAATTCTGTTTAAAGTTTTTTTTAATTTATAACTGTGTCACTTTCAATGTTTAGAATTAGACTAATGTACATTAATCTAATTCAAAATAGATCCGACATTTATTTAAAGGTGATTGCAAAATTTAAGCGTTATATGGTCTCTAATGAAATAATCCCATTTCTGTAAAAATCAGCTCATTGGTAAAGTAGACAGAAAAAGGAAGCCACTTGATAAGCGGAAGAAACTCTCAGAGGCCTTTCTGACTCCACATTGCCATTTCACGTTTTTAGAACTCTTTCTCAAGAAATTTGCTTCTCTAACTTGACGACTTAATGACAGAAGTGCCAAAGATTTGAGAAAGGAAGTAAATACTCTGTTAGTTTTTGTAGTCAATCGTTTCATTAATTAAAAAAAAAAAAAAAACGTGTACTTCGAAATGAAATGATATTGCTCATCCGTTCTTGGAAAGTCAGACGTCAATTCTTTGCTTTGACTTTGACGCGATGACTCATCAATCTGCTTCATTTTCCAATTTTTTAGAAATTTCATTCCTAAAATTAAGTCAGAAAAGCGGTTGACAAAACTTGCCTTCTCGTCTGAAGGAAAAGATTGAAAACGCCTGGACGGCTATTTGTAGCCATCAACTAAAGCGTCCGTTTGCAATGAACCAAATCTATTCAGTTAAGAGTATGCAAATAGCCAAATTTAGACAGAACTAAGTAATGATTTTCGAACTCATTCCTATTCTGTTCCTCTTCTTAATTCTCCTTGTTTTTGTAGAATTCAAGACCCTTCGTCCTTATTCACTTCTCTATTAAACATTTTTGTAACACTTTGATTAGCAAATGATTCTGCTATACTTCGTAGTGAGGGATATATCACTGATTTCACATTATCATGTTTCTGTGTTTTCATAGTTCTTGCTAATTAATTCCCACAGCTCAACCTTATCTTGGATTTTCCATTTCTTCCCACTCTATCAGTCAGTCAATCATTTAAAACAAATCGATAATCGAGATGGTTAGTGTTAATTCATTATCAAAATGAAATCTTCGCACATGCTATACGAAGGAAGGAAGGTTGTGATAATGGGAACAACTTCATCCATCTACTTTTTTCCAGCATTTACCTTCTATTGCATAAGAGAAATAATGCAAGCAAATTGACAAAGTTAAAATTGGCATTCATGTCTTTTGTTTGTCGGCCAAATCTTTTACCTTCATAGGCATTGAATTCAAGCAATTGAGTTTGGTAAAAATGCTAATTTCTCACCTCTTGATCATCTTTGATCTACTTTTTAGTGTCCAGAAGCTACGTAAAGTCCTGGAATACTAATATATGAGAAAGAAAATGATATTGAAATTTGATAAATTGGGAAATGATCAAAAGGAAAAAACTTCACTGAATCTTATCTCAGCAGCAGTAGTAACAAGAAATAACAAAAAGCTTCTGCAAGGAGCTTAGTTTTTTTTTCCATTTAATAAAAAAATTCAACTGTTTCTTATACAAGATCTTTTTGCTGGCTTTATCATAAAAAAATTTCCACGGCTGCCTTCTGCGTTACAACATTATTTCAAATGTTTCGGCAAGAAATTTGAAAAAAAAAATTCCTCAGCCTGTCTCGCTTTCTAAATAGATAATCATAAAACTTCTTGACGGCTTACATCCAATCATTCGAAAAGTAAACTTATGCTGACAGAATGCTAGGACTTGTGTTTTGAAATCATCCAAAATAGATTGCAAAGTAAGTTTAAATCTCACTGTCAAGCAAGGATAAAAAGAAACAAATTATTATAACTTTAGATTTTAAGTAATGATGAAAAGGAGAAGCTCAAACGCATCTGATATAAAGATGGAAACTAAGTTTTCTTCATAACCAAAAATGCCAAAATAGCAAATTTTCATAAACGTTAATTGAAGTGTAATTACTTGATAATTAATTCCATCATGGAATTCCAAGGGAAGCAGTAAATTTATCGGCCAGAAAATGTGTTCATTATCCTGTCACTGTAAAATTTACACCTTGTCGGTGAATTGGTTTATTTCAAATTAACATTTGTTGAGTGAAGAATGGAAAGGAAATCGAAATTGAAAAGAAAGCTAACTTAGCAGTGAAAGTAAAAGGAAACAGTTTTAGTTGTTTGTGTAATTGATGAGGGCGAAATAAAGAAAAAATTGATTCTGTGGAGGATAGTGCCACTGAGACTACAACTAATGATGCTATTCCGATGAATGTTCTAAAGCTGTTTAGTATCGGTCTTCTGTTATCTTCCAAAAAATGATATCCTTCCTTTTCGTCTTTCTTTTTCAATTCAATACCTTTTTTAACTGTGTTAAATCTCGACTCCTGGAACAGAAAAATCCACTACCATTAAATACTTCTTGTTTTTTTCTCGTACTGGAAAGAAAAACAAAATATCTCTGCTCACATTTGTTTTCTTTTCCTTACTACCTGTGTATTTCTGTTCATTTCATTTTCTCTGTTGGATCCCACCATCATTTATCAGATTATTCCTATGCTGGTAGCATTTTTTGAAAAAGTTGCTCCTTGCTAATTTATAATGTAAACTAATTGCAGCGTACCTGAGGAGAGAAAAAGAACATTATTAATTATTACCCGAACCTCCCAGCATCTCAGCTTTATTTAATTACCGATATTAACTGAGATATATGCAGATTTTATAACAAATTTCTGGAAAATGCACATATATTAAGATTATTTGATTTCTAAAGCTGTCAGCTAAAATTTAGTGAAGGTTCTCAAGATTCTCAACTAAACTTTAAATTTTCTCTGAAACTAACAGCAATTTTTGGTAATGTCCTTAAAATTTGAAATGCACCAAATTATGCCTGCCAATATCTGAAATGAAATCTTTTCTTCTTTGCACAAAATGCATCATTTTTCTCGAATACTTTTTCATATCCCTTTTTCTGTGCTCATCATAGCGCCTAATAATTTAAATCTCAAAAGTTGCAAGAGAATTTATGTCTTTTCAGAAATGTGTAACTGCTGCTAGTTCGAAAGAAATACGTTTGAAAAAGCAGAATAAAGTAAAGCTTTGTCCCCCTTTAAATTGCATTTTAGTGACATTTGATGAGACAAGATTTAATGACCTCATTTTAGACTTAAAATCTTTCTGGAATTAGGGAATGATTAATTTTAAGACCTGGGAAAAACATAAGATTGTTTGGATTCGCTATTATATAGCAAATAATTTGATCTGTTTTAATATCATGCAGCAATTCTCTGTTGCCATTTCACTAATCAAATATCATTTCGCATTATGGGAACCAACTAATACACTAAGGAACTGTAACTATAGGGTCTGGGATATTACATTATCTTCAAGTTTTCAAAATAGCCCAGCAATAATTCCTTACAAGGAAGAAGCAGGCAGTGAAAGCTGCAATAATTGATCATTCTTGCGGAATGGTTACAAAGCTTTGCATCGATTTTTTGAAACAGGCCTAACATTTGTTCAGTAATCCCTCTTACTGATAAGCTACTAGTAGTTGGGATACATTTAGTTTTTTTTTCTTTTTTTAAAAATGAAACAGGCTATATAGGAAGCCAAAGAAATAAATTGGTATTGGTATGTTCTAATGATTTTTAAGTTAAACCAAGTTCGTTGCAACTATAGAAGTCACACAAAAATGAGACCTACGGTGCAATATATTTTTAGTGGTTTTGAAAATTTTATTAATCCAGCACATCATGAAAAATCTAGTCGGAAGCAGAAAATAAAGAAATCCAGGAACCAAAAAAAACGATGTTCGGATTGTTATGCAAAGACTAATGAAATGATAAGCTCAAATATAAGAATTTTTGGGAATAAAATTCTCATTTTCGATCGTTGTGATAATTTATCAAAACAGTTGAAGTTCGTGAAATTTTGAAAGGAAATTTCTTCAAAAAATAAAACATTGTAAAATGAAAAGATCAATCATCTAAGCTAGATTCTTTGCACGTAAGTACTGTTAGCTAAGATGAAGTCTGAACAACAATCTGAGGTTATGTACTTCAATACACTACAATCACTAAGTTATGCAAGCAAGTGAACAACAGTCGATAGATTAACTTAGCCACTAAAAGTTCCGAAAAAAAAAGCTGGTATGTAGAGTAATGCATAGCTTACTGCAGATTTCAGAAGCAATGGCTTTTTGGAGCGGTATGACGCAACGGAGGAAAGGAGAACGGAAGAAATGGCATGAGAAGACTGAAAAATGTTTTTATATGCAGATTAGGCTCCTTTCTTGATCGGAAATGCAACAGATGATTATGATAATGGCGTCAAGTGATATGTTACTCTCTATCTTCTAATAATCACTGAAATGGCTCTCTCTCATTCATGATACGGCAATGGAAAAGAAGAAAGGATAATCCGAAATGAAATGTAATACTAGTAAGTAGAGTATTATAAGACAAAGTTAACGTGGCAGCTATGAATTTACTGATATGTGCTATCAAGTCTGATAAAAGAAATAGATGTGAGGAAGGACTACCTCTGATGCTAATTGAAATGATGCAATTCTGTAAGGATGAATGAAATTTAAGGTGAAAAGATGAATTGGTGGAATTCCTCTTCTTTTCAAGAACGACGAATAGAGTATTTGTTTAATATTGAGAAGAACAACAAAAATGAGTCATTGGGAATGGATTCAATGCATTTTTAAAGGATATTTGAAAAGTGACTTATGCATCAATCAAAATGTGTTGAAAAATTAATTATAATGAAGTAATTTGGTTAGATTGCCTTAAAGGAAATCATTCGGCATAATGATCCAATTGCAAACAGAGGTGCTGCACCCATTACCATTATATTTTTCTTACATTTCAGGTCATTCTTTTAGGTTATATAATTTATAAAACTACGCAATTTATCTTATTTGTTATGCTTCTTCATGCCATTTTTTAAAAAAGAAGAAAAAGAAATTTATTGCTTTATTCACATTTTATCCTAATTAGAAAGCATAAAGTTGGAAACTTTTACAGTAGAAAATGCTCAAAAACTGAAAAGGAAACATCTAAATAACAATGCTGAATTAATTAAATTGAATAAAATTGAAAAGGAAAAGTTATCGCATTGAACTAATGCAGATCATTAACTAAAGTATATCGAAATAAGATTAAAATGGTTTTTTCTTTTCATCCAGTCGATTCAATTTATAAAACAATTCTTTTCTGTCTATTCTTCTGGACAAAAGAAAAAATTTCAAAAAACCCAATATTTGTCAACTGTGCAAAGTACAAATTGTCTTAGTCTCGGCGTCATAAGAAGGAAGAATCAGAATGGTTCCATCTTTTAAAGAACGAAAATAAACTAAGTGCAATAAGAAATGCAGAAATTTAATTTGAATTATTGAAAAAGAATAACTTTAAAATGCTTAGAAAAGCATAATGTCTTAATTCATAATTATCAATGATGATTATCACTAAGATAAATGATAGCACAGGTTGGAAAGTTACTAATTAGTGCGACGCATGTTTGTCACAGTAATTTTATGGCAACGCTCATTTTATTGTGGATATCAGCAAAACAAGATAATAGGAAGAGATACAGTAAAAAAAAAAAAAAAAAAAACCAATAAAAGAATGCATTATCACAAAATATTGGAGTAGAACAAGTCAATGTATTTCTGAAATGAAAGAAATTTGAAAAAATAGCTATAAGATTATGTTCAAACATTTATCAATATTTAAAGCATTATAATATACTTGCTTTTTGCTATTATCGAAATTTGAACATTTAAATATTAAACATTCCAAGTATATCTTAAACCTTATTTAAAGCTTATAAATAACTCCATCATAAAGCTGAACTATTTTCTCAAGGAATTTTAAAGTTAGCTGATCTGGCAGTCTTTTCATTTTTCCGAGTGGTATCTACTAGCGTTGATGAAAGATGATATGATTCCAGATGGCAAATGTTGTTTTATATTTTAATATTCAGTGTGTTATGAGCAGAGTTACCGGTAAGAAACACCTTGAAAAGATAAGCAAATGAAGTCGACACACTGCCCAAAAAGTAAAATAATTTAAAATTCTTAGCTACGTGAATGTTCATTCTGAGACGTATTATAAACAAAGTGGGAATGAAGTTACAATGTGCATTCAGTTGGATGGGACAAATTTATATAACTGTAAATTGAGCCTGTGAAAAATTGTTTATTGAAACGCTCGATGATTTTAAGGAAGCCTTCTATCATTATCAACATCATCGAAAGTTGTTTTTTGAGAGTTTTTTTTTTTTTTTAGCAATTTAAACAAATGAAATGAAATAACTGTGAACCCTACCATTTCTGTTATTTTTTCTCTTTTTTTCATTATAATTCAAATTTTCAAACTTTTTTCAGTTGTAATAAGAGAAAGTCAATAAATTACTGCAACAATTTTTCTGATTCTCTTTGTTTATTTTCCTTGCAATCAAAAAAATTTTGAAATTTTCATTTCACTGGAAGCATTCCAAAAAATATTTCATTATTAAACCCCTGAGTAATCAACTGTTATATTGTCTTTCATTTCTATTTGATTAATATAATGATGGCGTTGACAAGTTATTGATATGATTGGTATACTTCCATTTCCTCTTTATTCGATTAATGAAGACTGTGGAATTATGAATCAGATTCACATATGAAATCTGATTTCAAAACTTAATTATAGTGTGAAGGGAGAAGTATTTTATAATATAATAAGTTCTTTTTAAAGATTGGCTAACATCTTTATTCATTGACTAATTAAATCTTGTTAATTAAAGAAATATTAATCAAGTTAGCACTGTAAGCCTTCCTTGTGCCAGGATTATGATCCATCCTTAGAAGTTGCCTCAATCACAGCAATAGAAATGCTGCACAAAACAGCAGGATAAGTGTGATGATTTGTCTTTAAGTCCCACTAAAATCTACTTCAGAGCAGGGGAACTAAATTTTAAGATCAATTGTGGAAAAAAACATTCACTCGGCTTCAATTTTTTTTATTCGGATGCTTTATATTCGTTCTAACTGAATATTTCCTTTAGATTCTGACTTAATTTGTCGAAGACAATCCAACTGGATTGTGATGAAAATCCTTCTTGTGAAATCAAATCCGATTCTATTGTATTTTATAAAGCTCTAGTTAAAAGCATTGCTGCCATATATTATTATTGTTCTTTCACTTAGGTCGTTGTTTTGTTCGAGCTCAAGATCACATGCTGAAATTACCTGCATAATGAATTGTTCTAACATGGATATGAACAAATGGAAAGTATGGTCTGTTCAAACCTTTATTAAATACAATTTATATCAGTTTATGAATCTCAATTTCAGCTACTCTCTACAGACCTCCGCAGCTATTACTGTGGTAATGAATATGTAGATCTGTCAAACTATTTTAGACGATTTCCTCGAAAAAAATTTAATACTAAAAAATAAAAATAGCTTTGTAACCTTAAAAAGGCTAAAAAGTGATTTGTGTTTAAAGCCTTGTCATCGATATTTCGTGCATTTTTATCTTTATCAGTAATATATTTCTGTGAAAATAATAGCTCCAAATTCTCAATTTCATCCATTTCCCAATTTTTTCCAATGCTAAATCAAATTGAGGGATTCTACCAAAGGCTGCTCATATTTCTCATTTTATTTCCGTTTTTCCCCTTACAAAAAACTGAATGAATAAGAGAACAGCATGAAAAAGCAAATTAATGATGGTAGAAATTTCTGGCTTGTTTAAACTAGAAGACAACTATACACACTCACTGAAAAGCCTTTATATTTTCAGTTCATTCTCAACAATCTGACTCAGACATATTTATCAGAAGTTCGCCACGAACTTACGACGAGACTAAATTTCCATATGACAAATTTGACTGAAGCTCACCTTGAAGTTTACTGTATTTCCATCATCTCGTCTGTTGCCTTTCTACTCACGGATTATTTTATTATAATTTAGCAAACAGTAAAATCTTTGATATGTTTAAAGTATTTGACACTATTCAACTTAAAAAGTGCTATGAAAATATGTATCTCTCTTGTATTCTATGTTCTCAATTAATTTGTGTTTAAAATTTAACAAAAAGAAATATTCTCATAGATGAGATTTCAAATCAAATTTGAAACTATAATACTATGTAATTTCAAATTAATCCAAAGATTACTGCTTTTTTTAATAATCAACTTAAAGGTTTACGATCTTGCAGCTTTGGTTAAAGTGATTATCTCTATAATCAAATGATATCCTAATTAGTGTTAGTGCCTAGCTCGGCAGAAATTTTGTAGCAATGTGCATTTGTGTAATATATATATATGTGTGTGGGTTGAAGTACATGTTGCATTCAAATAACTTTTAGTAATTTTTTTTTCTGAAATCACAAAAAATTAAAATTTTAGTGGAAATTAATTTCTACGCCAAAATTGAAAATACGAATAAAAAATAAGAGCAAGAACAAAAAAACAGGACACGAAGAGATATGTTCGGATATTTTGATTAGAAGGAAACAAGTCATGTAATAATTCCAAATTTCCAAGGTTGAGGACTGAATTAAAATCTACCAAAAGATTTGGGCTGTTGGAGAACAGAAAAAACATGCAGCAGCTATGCATTATTGTTGAATAATTTCGGAACCAATCTCCCGGGAGACCGAGGCTAACCAAAAACCATTTACTTTTATTCATGACAGAGTTACCGATGGCAACGTACATTTTCTAATCTTCGAAAAGGAGAATGAATAGGTGGAGAGAGGAGGAATAAGCGAAAATTGTTCAAAAGTCAGGTAGATGTAAATCGTTTCAAAACATAGGAGTATTATTCACATTTGTGTATAATATTTGAATTGATTTTTGCTATTTAAAACTGATAACTTTTTTGACTTTTTTGAAAATTCTTTAAAAATATGTGGAAAACTTAAAGCACTTGAAGTCGAAGTGATATTTGTACAGGTAATTGTTAGGTAAATTAGTTATTTTCTAAATTGCAGGTTTATAACGCGGTTGTTACTGAAAGTGTATTTTGACAATAAAAAATGGAGTCATCAGTCGGTGATTATACATCTGGTGATTTGCCAACAGAAATACCAAGTTTAATCAGCGTAGAGGATATTGTTCTCCCAAAGTTCGTCATAATCTTCTCTCAATATGGCCTAAAAAGTTGTCTCCTGAAGTTTGTTTTATGTTAGCATATATATTACTAATCCAGATCGATTTCTTAGAAGCTGTTGCTCTGAAATCAACATGTACATTACGAATCTTTTCATTTCATCTGCTCTAAAATGATTTAAAAGTTACATGCATAGTTCGGGGAGAAACAAACATAGAGTTTTTTCAAATAAATTCATTACAGTAAATTCACAAAAATACAGCGCCTCAGACCGGCAATACAATTAGATGTTGACGATACTTTGGTAAAGTTTGGTGAGAAAATACGAGGTCGATGGCTTGTTAAAGTAATAACTATTCCAATAATTAAAATAACCATATCGATCAATCAACTTGAATAGCCTTTTAATTATATTTTGCGATATATTTCTCATTTGAGCATTAAGTTGAGAACTTCAGTAGAAGTTTAATTATATTTGTTCTAAGCAATATCGATCTAAATTTCAAGATCATTTTTTCCCTCTAATAAAATTTTCATTAAATTTAGTAAGCCTAGAAATTTCCTTTTTTTTTTACTATCCAAGCAAAAACTTTGGAATAAGATATGAAGGTATTCCCTTCATTAAAGACTGATTGGCAGTAGCTTAATTTTTTTTTCTTAGGGATTAATTGGCAGCGGCGGATATGGAGAAATATATTATGCATCGGATTTGAAAATGAATGGTGAATCAGTTGCTATTAAAGTGGAACCCGTATTAAGGAAGGGGAAAATAGCTAAAAGAATGATTCTGGAACAAAAAGTACTTCTTGGATAAGGACTTCGAACATTTAAGTTTAGAAGTCGTTTGTGAGTAGAAAACAATAGTATTTACAGATGAAATAGTTATTAGTCAGATATACCTGCATGAAAAATTTTGAACTTTAAGGCAAATAAGTTGTCAGGTAATGTTACGTCTACAAGGTCGACCTCATGCACCGTTGATGTGGGGTTCCGGAACGGAACATGGCCTGAATTACATCGTTATGCAATTGCTGTCAACGAATGTCGCAGACCTGAGAAAGCAATGTCCTTTACAACGGTTATCAAGGGCTACTTCGGGACGTATCATGCAACAAGTATGTTTAGAAGAAGTCATATTTCGGGAGACATTTTGATGGTGGAACATTTTTGTCTTTTCTTTCTTGTTTTAAGAATACTTAACTAAGTTTCAAGTCTTAGGTTAAGAACCTGAACAGCAAGGTTTAAAATGTAAAATTGTAAAGTTCCAGATAAACTGTGTTTACATTCCAAACACCAAATGAATTCAGAATAAAATATAGTAGCATAATAAATAAGATTAAAACAATTGTTGTGATTAACGATTTTGATGATAATGAATGGAATCAGAGATAAATAAGAAATGAGGATAATAGTCTAAATTTTGTATTTCAAGAAACTTTATGTATTAAAAGAAACTTTATCTTTTGATTAAAGGCAATCGCTGGTCTTCGAGATATCCATAAAATTGGATATATTCACAGAGATGTTAAACCAGCAAATATGTGTTTCGGTCTAACTCATAAAGTAGGCCTATTCACATCGTTATAGAAATTCCAAATCTGCAGTACTTTGCTGAAAATTAGAGCTTAGATGACTTTTCTGAAGATATGAAGTCACCAGTCCATAAAATCTTTAACTTTTATTCATGAAAAGTTTCAAAGCAGCATCACCACCATATACAACGCCGTATGATTTATACATGATAAAGACATATATATTAATAGTGTTTATCAGAGCAGTCGACGTTTGATTATTGTGGATTACGGCTTAGCGAGGAAATTTCGGCAGTCAGATGGAAAACCGATAGAACAGAGAAAACGAGCTGGTTTCCGTGGAACGTTACGCTACGTCTCGATGCGTGTGCACGATCGCCAGGAGCAAGGACCGTCCGATGATCTGATTGCGCTTTTTTTTACACTCATTGAAATACTTAAAGGAGAACTACCATGGAGGAATGAGAAAAGTGATGGAAAAATGAAAAGTGCTAAAATGCAGCTGGTAGATGATATTTTCCACTCATTTATCGACATTACTCGTTTTTTCCTCCTTAGACAACATCGAAGTTGAAAGCAAAGCTGGAAAATTCTCCCAATTCCAGGTGAGAGATGATTTCGTGAAAATATCCGAAAACATTGGCTACAGTGTACGTGAGTTCGGACGAGCAGTGATGACTTTAGCTGTAGACGCTGAACCTAATTATACGTTTTTAATTTCAGCCATGAAGGTTGTTGCGCTTGAAATCCTACAATTTTGGACCTGTTTTTTGTTTTTCTCCAAAGACTTTTAATTCATGAATAAGCTGTACGGAACACTGAAAGTGCAAATTGGCAGATTGAAATGGCTGGCAAAGGAGTGACGGACAAATAAAGAACTAAATACAGGAAGCAATTAATTTTCTTAGTAATTGAAATATTTCAATCATAATTTTTGCAGAATTTGGCTGGAGGTCGCCCCTTGAATGATCCATATGATTGGGAAAATGATTACATGGAAGTGGTCAAGGAATACAAGTAATCGGTCTGTCTCAGTATTTTTAAGTTGACGAATTGCATTACAATTCTTTTTCTCTCTGCAGCAGTCCATCGTTAATTTGTGCATAAAACTTATCGCCATATTTTTTGAAAACATTTTATCACATTCTCGCTATTGTTTCAATATCAAATAAATTAATCCGTAAGATATGATTAATGTTTGCTCAAATTTAATAGTGATTTCATTCATTTTTCCTCCGTACAAATCCAAATTTGCGAAGTGGATATTATTGATCAACCTTAATAAAAGGACACTGCGAAAGTTTTAATTTAAAGGCCAACAAGTTTGAATAATACTTTCAACTGATAGATTTATCTCGGAAAATAGTTGTTCAAGTTGAAAAGATGACGAAAATATGAAGTGTTTAATATCGATCTCAGATTAGTCTCATCAAACTGGAACAACTGGTATATTTGATCCGAACTAAAATACTGATATTGCAATTGAAATTCCATCAGAAATTGATAAATGATATATACATTACAAAAGTAGGAGTTAGGGAGTAATTATGAATATTTGGTTTCTAGTCAATATCTCATGAGACTTGATGCGGAAAATGTAAGAATCGAAAAATTCGGCAAAATTTAATACTTACTTGCTGGGCGGGTTTATTCAATACTTTCGTAAGGTCGTTCAAAAATCCCCAATTGATGTTATATTTGTCATTGACAGCAATTGGGCCAAACATATCCTCGTTACCGACGCTTAGACCTACAAAAAGCTGCTTTGTGTGTCGGACGAATTTAAGCAAAAAAAACTTTGGAGGCTTTTTCTTAAATGAGTATAGATCGAAACAGAAAATGCTGTTAGTTGTTTTCCGACGGTGTTTGGGCAATAACTGTGAAAATTACCATTCTCCCACACATGTTTCCTGTCTTTTTTATGATCTATTATTATAAAATAGTTTAAAAGACCTTTTAAAGGAGCCAACAAAATGCCGTCCCTTCGGCCAACAGGCATGCCAAGTACGTTCACTGTCCGATCACGACCAACTTCTACTTCTTCACTACGTTTCTGATTATGTCCCAAAGATTCTAGCAGTGTTAATAATGAAGGAATGATAGTTGTCCGCTGAAACTTTGTCAAATAAATAAGAATCCTGATGTAGTAGTTTCCAGTCCATCTACAATTTCTATTACTATATTTAATTTTGGATAGAATGAAAGCTTAAAGGACGGCTTCATACATCAGTGCAAATCTGGAAAATATCAAACAAGTTACATTTCAGCTATACTAAACTTAGTGAGATTTTCGGAAAATACGCTTATCAAAGATTTGTGTTAGAACTTTAGAAGCATTCTTTATCTCACGATAATGCAAAAATGTCCAAGTAATTGAAAAGGCAATATTAATTAAATCAGCCGGATAATGTTATAAAGATTTTTTTTTTATTTCAAAAACTTCAAATTTTTGCCATACTTCTTGGAAATAATAGATTGTGAATCAGGCAAATGAGCGGTTTTGAAATGATGTTTTTTTGACAATTTCAATCTAGAGAGTTCCAGCATGATGGTTCCATTTTTATCAATAGTAGGACTGGTTCATCAGAGAGGATTTGGGATGAACAGGTTATCGAATTGGATTGGTCTCAAATCAGTATATTCCCGCAGAGGTTTTAAAAATGATGCATCGGATAAGCTGATTTGGCGTCTTATTATATTTTTTGACCTTTTCGAAAGATGATTTGCAACCTTAATAGTTGTATTTCTGACAGAAGAACTGCTGTTTATGCTCGGAGGTTCTGTAGATTTTGAAGAAAATAATAGATTTGTAAACAAGTCGTTTTTCGGCGGAACAGCTATAGTCGAAGTTGTATAGGGACGGATTGCTTGAAAATCCTGAAGAATTACAAATCGTATTTTAACTAGATGATTTTTAAACAAATAGATTCAAATAAATGAATTTATTGTATAACATATGGTACAAATTTCTTTTTGACCAACAGAAATATAGTCAAATCCACCTTTATTCCTGATTTAATTTTTTTTTTTTTGAAAATACTAAAGTGATATAAAAATGATAGAAGAAAACATATCCTGGTGAGTTTATCAAGTTCATTAAAGGATTTAACAAATGGGTCGAACAGACGCTGAAGTATTGGTTTTTGTGTGGTACTCAATTCCTTGTTTTTCGATTTCAAGAAATCGAATATTGATCGTGATCGACCCATTAAATTATCTTGTTCTTTTTCCCCCTAAAAAATCTCGTTATTCTGACTGTTTGATAGTGACAAAACAAGGTCAAATAAGAGAAAAATTATATTTTATCGGACATTTAGAAATAATACTTGGCAAAAACTATACTTTATCGGGAAATTCGAATGCTTTTGTGCTGTGCTCCATTATGTTAACAGCTCCGATCGACGGCTTCAACCACGGGTAAATAATGTGGTCAGTGTCTATCTCACTTTTATTAAGTGCTTCTGAAATCTTTCTTCAGTGGTTTCACTCCCCTATCTTTAATTTACTACAAAGTTGTATGTCATGTAAAAGATGATTAATTATTCAACTGCGAAGAAATAAAATTTTCGAGAAATCATAACTGCTTGTTCATGCCAAACCGTAGTAACACGTCAAATGCATGGAAAGGTTACTACATACTTTGGGACATCTTTCCAGCAAAAACGAAAAATACTTCTTTAAGTTTCATCATATCATTTCTCCCAAACCGAACTGATAAAGGTAACAGCACAGTGCAATATGAAGACAGTGAGAATTTTGCAGCTAATTGTAATGTCTATCTCTCAGTTAGCTTGACTTCTTGTACATGCATCTAAGTGTGTTCCGATATTTATAAACTAATACAGTGGTAAAGCAATTTACTAATTAATTACTCGACGACAGTGATTAATTGCTTCGGGGTTACAGTAAGAATGTTTGGACAAAAAGGAAACGAACCGGGAAGAACCTGTTGCGCATTTGAGGATTTCAGTAATAGCAGTAACAATTGCAGTCGCCATAGTGAAAAGCCAATGGATGACATAGTAATGTATTTTAAAACCATAGGAATCACGAGCAATACTGGTTCGGGTGTATACATTTGGGTCAACCCCACCATCGACCCATCTTCATGTTAATTTGGCATTCGGATAAAAATGCCGCAACGAACAATGGCTTCACCGAGTATCCATTCTACGGCGATAGAAGTATATATTTGACCATGACCATCTCTCAACCACCCATACTTTTTATTTCAACAGAAAGGCATTTACCAAATGCTGAAGAATCAGCTCCTTCTGTGCCTTCTAAATTCATCCAGTTCAACAATTCCTTTACTGAATTACTTCCGCTTAGACTCATTTCCTAAGTAGTAATAATATCTCTGATAGCATCAATACAAACTTCTGACGAGGCGTACTCGAATGCTTCAAATAAACTGTAAAGAAAATGCTTTAATTTTGTCAGTCAGTTAAAAGAAAACCGAACAAATAACATAATCATCAAATCAGCACTTAAACAACTATTCCCGATTTCCGGCACTCAAAAATGTATTACTTATTTAAAAAATAGGGTTCAGAGCAATTGCATCTTTCCCAATTGATGGTAAGTTTATACCCATTCTTCTTCGAAAAACTTCACATTCAACCAAATTAAAATACAGACAACAAAAGCATTTTTTTTTTTAAAAATGCAATCGAGATCATCATTTTTATAACAAATTTAAGAAATCATAAGTCGTGGTGCAATGGACATTGACATTAATTCTTGGAATAACAGCTTGCAAGCGTATGGAATACGAAATGCCGACACTTGCGTCTTGTTCCGACATGCCTGCAAATCATTAACCGTTTAGATTATTTATAGAAAGGCAATTACAAGTGATAATTTAAAATATTCAAAATCTATTCAAAGCAACAGGAAATAATAATTCATAATTAGAACTGCTGTGAAGAAAATCAGAACAAAGGTAATACCTTTGGGTGCAAATCAGGTCACTTTTTTCTCCATTGTTTTTCCTTTGCTTTAACAATTATCACAAATTATAAAAATGTGAATGGAGGAATCTTGCAATCATTACAAAGAATTAGCTCCCTCACTTACTTTACACTCAAATGAGTTCGTTCGCAAATTAGCCACGACAATCAACCCACAATTGTTGCATATATATACATGATAAGGATCTGACACTTCAAAAAGACGCTCCCGCAAAAACTGTGCTGCTCCATGTGAGATTTGGCAATCTCGTTCCATTTCGCCGAAACGAAGGCCACCATCTCTTGAAAACATTTATTTCATTTTCCAACCTCACTTTTTTTTAAGAATTATAATCACGAAAATCACATAAGAAACAAAAATACCTAGCCCTGCCTTCCATGGGTTGTCGGTTCATCATCTGCACAGGTCCACGAGCTCTTGAATGGATTTTGTCATCCACCATATGCTTCAGCCGCTGATAATAAGTTGGACCCAGAAAAACCTATAATCAAAATTCTCGAAGCGTGTATAATTAAAGAAACTGAAGTGATGCCATAAGCGGAAATTTTATTTCAAATATTACTATACCGAAGAACTTTTTCAGACCCTGCAGCAAGAAGACTAAAAATTATTTCTGATTTACTTGTGTCGTAAGTTTTCGACCAGTATGACCATTATACATGATTTCGTTGCCTCGAAGATGATAACCATATTCTTGTAATAAATTGCTAATCTTCTGAACATTAACAGTGTCGTTGAAAGGTGTTGCATCACCAATCTCACCTTTGTTTGCGGATAACTAGAAATTCTTTTTCTAATAAATGAAATGCATAGGAAAAAAAAAATTTAGATACCAAAAAAAAAAAAGAAAAAAGTTATTAAAAAAAAAGTTAACAACTTAATGCAGTATTAAAACTTTGCTGAAAACAACGAAGAAAAAGAACTAGAATACAGTTAATATCTCAGAGAAGACCTGGGAGAGTACTAGCGTTGAAAAAATGCTTTATACATCTATTGTTGTTCTTTCGAAGGATGCAATTAACAACTATATTTTCAGGAAAAAATAGTCCGCGCACCTTTCCTTGTAAGCATTCGATCAAGTGTCCAATTGTCATACGAGAAGGGACTGCATGCGGATTTATGATAATATCTGGAGTGATGCCTTCATTTGTGAAAGGCATATCTTCCTAAAAAATCTCAAAATTCATTCAAACATAAATGAAAACAACAAAAGGAGGCAAATCTCGGCATCCTCTCATCAATTGCTAATAAATTAGGATTAAAGTAGCTGAGTGGGAAAGCATAAAAAACGCTAACCTGTCTGTACATCATACCCATTGTACCTTTTTGACCATGCCTTGATGCAAATTTATCACCAATTTGTGGCAACCGTACTGATCGTACACGAATTTTCACAAACTTGTTACCATCCGTGTTCAGAGTTAACATAACCTAATTTACGCATAAATATGAGTGAATTTCTAACGTACTGAAACGGCAGTGCAAGAATAAGCTTCTAAAATATATTTTAAATTTTAACAAGTACTTGGTCAACAATCCCTGTTTCACTACTTCGCAGAAAAGTGCTGGCATCTTTTTTCGTATATCGTTTTACCGTTGCATCCAGATCATCCTCCTAAATAAGACTGATGTTGGAAAATTATCGAGACAAAAGTTCTTCCACATAGCAGGTACTATTAATAATCCGCAACTTTAGTTTAAAAATATACAAAAAAATCACAGTATCTGGCAATGAGATTGTCTTTCCAATAATGACATCGTCACCCGAAACACGCATCCCAGGCGAGATTATCCCATCCTCGTCCAATTTATCATAAAGTGAATGTCGCATGCCAGAGCATTTGTCCCTGAGCATAGCATGATTCTCATTAGACCACAAAATTATGAAGAAAAGATTAAGTTTTTAAATGAAGTCTTAGAAAATAGCAAGGGTGGTTTCACACCTTGTAGGCTTCTCGATTAATTCTTCATTGGCATTGTCTAAATTGGCTTCCTGATCACGATATGAGCGATAAAAGACCTAAATAATTAAATTACAAGTCCATATATTTTAAAATTTGCTTATTTCAGTTCGACATATCGAAAACTATAAAGTCGATATGTGGCAATCATCAAAAAAACAATTGAAAAAAAAAGCGATGACCGATCTAAAGAGGCCTCTATCAATACCAGACTGATTCATAATAATAGAGTCTTCTTGATTGTAACCCGTATAGGACAAAATAGCAACAATGGCATTAATTCCAGCAGGGAGTTCATTGAATCTGAAAATAAATTTTTTTCAAATATGACCTAACAATTCCTAAAAGTTATGCGAACTTCGTGAAAGAAATACCTCAAATATTCCATAGACCTGGTTGTGACCAAGGGTTTCTGCGGATAATACAACACATGAGCAAGCGTATCCATTCTAACATGAAAATTGGTGGTATAAACACCCATAGCTTGTTTACCCATAGCGCTCTAAAAAAATAATCTTATCAGAGTACAACAGCCTCGAGAAAGTGAATGTTTACGAAAGTATACTTGGTATGTGTTCCTCGGGCTCTGATTGTGATCCGGAAAGGGTATGATCGAGGCACAAACACCCAAAATCATTGCCGGATGAATCTCACAATGTGTATAAGTATCGCAGTATCCCCCAGCTTTCAGATCTTCTGGCATCATTGCAAGCATTACCGTCTCTATAATAAAAATATATGAAAACAGCGAAACAATGAATATATATTATATCAGCCACCATCTGTTCAGAATAAATTAACGCTCAGTCGAAGCAGTCAAGCTTGTTTGGTTTTCGTGATATAAAAAAAAAAAAAATTTCTCTTACTGATCTTTCGCTAATGAGCTACCGACTTTATCTGATAAGCACGAAGACGAAAACATAAGTAAACGAAATACTCATACCTTCTTCCATAGCATCAATGAGTTCGACAACGCCACCGGCAACAAGTTCCGACCAGGTATAACTGTTATCCTTCAGCTGATCAATATGCTTTCTTTTCAGAGCCAACTTTTGATTTTCAACAATCAACAAGGGTCGACAGACACGTCCAGCATCCGTATAAATTCGTATTTCTCGATCTCTAATATCTCGTACCATCGAAACCTAAAATCACACTGAGTCTATAAACTGCAAAGAACAAAAATGTTGGAAAATTTAAATCAAAATAAAAATTCATGCAATTCCATCCTTCTTTGTATAATGAGCACCTCTGAAACAATTATGTCCATTTCTCTCCGCAACTTTTTCAACGTTGTCATCAGTTGTTCGGGATCCCTATGAATTCCAACCCAAGCACCATTAACAAAAATTTTCGTCGCGTCAGCAATTGCTGTTGGTGCTACTTCTGCAATATATGTTTGCCCTTAATTTAAAACGACCATTCAAAATGAGGCAGAAAGCCCGAAAAGTTACAAAGCGAGATGAAAGTCACTATTTAAACTTAATTGAAATTAGTAAATCCAACAAAATAAATCACTGACCTTCAAGGTTTTCCATGGACCACTCTTCTAAAAACTCAAGAATTGGTTCCGGTAAACTACCAACGGAGATATAAGCCATAAGTGCCAAATTTTTTACCAAACCAACAGCTTGGCCTTCAGGGGTTTCAGCAGGACATACCATACCCCACTGTGTATTATGTAACTGACGTGGTTTTGCCAGCTTTCCTTCTCGTCCAATCGGTGAATTACAACGACGCAAATGCGACAGTGTTGCAGTATATGTCAACCTATTTAGTACCTAGAACGAAATCAAAACAGTTACGACTGAATCATAACCGATAAATTAAAAGATGTATATCAACTGCAACCAAAGTAGTTTATTCACATTCTAAAGAAATAGCAGACAAAATTGAAAACAAAAAACGCACTTGGCTGACACCGGCCCTTGACTGATGTGCCTTTTTCTGATCGCCCCAATTGCCAGTTGCTAAAGAATAGGCAAGGCCACGAGTGATAAGTGGTGTTTTAACACACAAATCTAACATAAAATCGCCATTCTTGTTAATGTACTTCTGCGCGGTCAAGCGTACCTTGAAAGAAATATAAAAAATAAGTTATTTTATGACGCAACAAAAATCCTTTCCCAGTACCTGCGGGAAATCTTAATACAAAACAGATGAATATCCATCTTGAAATCCAACCATGAAAACACAGTTTCGACAAATTCTGAAATTTGAAAACCCACTTCTTTCAGAAGGTTTCTGAAAAGTGCTCGAAAGAGAAATGCTAGTAAAGGACCAGCAAGATCCAGCCGCTTGTTTCCCATATGATCACGATCGTCCAATTCGCGACGTCCTAAAGCTGCCAATAATAGCCTGTGGACCATGTAGCCCAGGAAATACTGTAAATACCTCATGCCATTTCATTCATTCCTTCCGTTAAATGAATAAAAACTATATCACTCAGGACTTTACAGCAAATTTTCAAAAATTTAATAACTATTGCAAGTACAGAATTCATTGAGTCTTGAGGCGATTTGAGTAAAAAAATTATAACACAGAACTCACGCAGTTTTTACTTTAAGAAATATTGTTTTGCTCATTTTTCAACTCGTTATTGTATGAGAAAATTCCAAATACAAGGAATTCCAGAACGCATAAAATATAAAACAGCACTAATGGATATTGCTCAATCAATAGTAATATACCGCTTTTTTAGTTTCGCAAAAATCAGATATGCCAACATGAGGAAGCATTTCCTTTTGTAAAATTTCTCTGGCATACTTAATGCGTTGCTCCTTGGTTACGCCAGGCTTAGCACCACGTGCACCAATAAAATTCAATGCAACGTTTTGTTCCTGCAGAATTTAATCTCTAAATCAATGAATTTAAACCTAAATGTGAAGACTACCAAGTAATCAGAAAATATAAAAAAAGTAATTCCAGTTCACTACGATGAACTTAAGCTCCTTACCTCTAGCAATGGAAATGAAGAAATTGAAGTGACGAAGAAAAATGAATAAAAAAAAAAAAAAAAAAAAAAAATGAAGCCGTTCAAGTGACATGTTATACAGATAAAGTATAATGAAAGAGAGCACAAGTGCCTCAAATATATCAATCGTCACTAAATCGCTATCAAAATCATTGAGGGTTATAATGAAAAAGACCTGAATGACAAAAGCTTCATCAAGACTTGGCTTCACCATTTCCATCATTTCTGGATCCTCGAAATCATAAATTATATGTTCTAGGATATCATGATCAGACACAAAACCTAGCGCACGGAAAACGATCATTACGGGAATTTCCTGGAAGAAGAAATTACCAATATTAGTTAAATTTCCACCGCCTGATTAACTGAACTTGCAAAATACAACACTGTTAAAAGGCTTCAGCAGCAACAAACACAAACCTGCTTAATATATGGCAAAATTGCAATAATTTTAGGTCCCATTGCAGATTTCTTGCTACCTCCACCACCTCGAGGCAACATGTTAACCCAAAGCGTTGATGTGGGACGGCTGAAACATTGGTCATCTGTAAGTTATCAAGCAGTTAATCAAAATAAACTCAAACTCAATAAGTTTACGACCTAAAATTATTGCAACATAATAAAAGTTGATGTTTAAAAAATATTTCAAATTTCACCTGGAATTTTCAAGACACGAACGGCACTCTGTTTTGTAAGTGTACTTTCCATCTTTCATAGAAAACACATAAACTGTATTCGTAGCCATTTTCTCTTGAGCAATCAGCACCTGAAAACAAAATTTTGCTGTGTGCATTTTTAAGTCTGATCTTGGAGCCAAAGATCGTAAAACACACTTATATCGAAACTACCTTTTCAGAACCATTTATGACAAAATAACCGCCAGGATCCAAAGGACACTCATTTAACTCGGATAAATCACGATCAGACATGTTCGCCAGCATGCAATAAGAAGATCTATAAAACGCTAACATTCATTATTTTATGGAACAATGATTTATGCAGCTGAAGGACTAACGAAAATCAGTAAGAAACAAAACATGTGCAAAACATAAAGCATCTTATATACCTAAGCATGATGGGAATCTTTCCGACGAATACTTTTTCATATTTTGTTTCCTTTGGTTCTTCACCACTTCGCGTCATTGTCTTTGTTATGTCGATGTAGAGTGGTGAAGAATAAGTCAAATTTCGTAGACGTGCCTTAAAATCACTTAAAATTAATCACCACTCACTTGAAAACACGTAATGAGATTAGCAAACAAGTATTAATAGAAGCGGATGTCATGCGAAATATTCCACCAACAAATGTTCCCCAGAGTTAATTCCCAAAAGCGTTTTTGCAAAACACATAACATATTATATGTCATATTAGGGTAACAGACGAGCCTCATTTGGCATCATAGGGGTCGGTGCTCCATCCTTTTCCCAATGAGTTGGTTTTGACAGATATATTTGATCGAATTTCAGTGCAAATTTGATAGGATTCTCGATATCACCTATAAAATCCCATGATTGCGACTCATATGAAAGAAAGCTTGTCATCACAAATAGATACGACGACGAAGTGTGCATTACCGGAGAAATGTTGAACTTCAGACTGCAATTCAACAGAAGGTGAATCTTCTACGATTCTCTGAACATTCATTTGAATGAATTCATCGAAACTGTCCAACTGTTGCCTAACAAGGCCCTTTTCATCAAAATAAGCCGAAATCACAACCCAGCACGCTTCCTGGAAAGAGTCTAGTGCTACAACGTTTAGCACTGTCCATTAAGAGAAATGCTATCGACAGACATACCTGCCACTGTTCTGACGAAATCTCTTCATCCTCCTCGAAGGGAGCTTCTTCTACTTCCTCATCTTCTTCAAACATTCTCTCTAAAATTTAAAAATGGAAAACATCACACAAATAGTAATAAATGATATGAACAAATTAGATATCCAAAATTGAGCTTCAGCTGCAAAAAGTTCTAGGTAATCCTATGAAAATGCCAGCTCAAAATAGGTAATATGTCGTTAAGCATCATCGTCTCACTGACTGGAATAATGGAAAAATTCTAGTTGACCAGCAGACACTAGTATTACTAAGTCCTCTTCAGAAGCACGAAGCAACAGACAATAACTTCTTCTAGCCTTCAAACATTTTAACTACATCAACAAAGAAATCGAAATGTAGTTAAGAAATGGTAAGAACGAAACAAAAAACTACACTGAAAATGCTTCAAACGTGTTTTAATTAAAGAGAAATAATGTCTTCTTCGTCAGTACCATATGCTAATGTGTTTTGAAATATATATTACACGAAACACATTTTGAAAACTCTAGCAATGAGTCATGTCCTTGCTTTTCAAACTCCCTCTTGTCCTTACCCGCATACATAACTAATTTTCCCGCTAATGAGTAAGCACGTATTTGAAGATAGGTTAACCAGGACGTAGTAAGAACCAGTTCAGGCTCCACTTCACTTCTGTAATTTCCAGGAAATTTAAATTTTTCATTTCTAAAAAATTTTCTGGAAATAGTTTTGCTATAAATCCTCTACATACTTCACTTACTTCAAATTAATATTACCAAAGTTTGGAAAATCCCTTACTAGACATTATAAGCATTGTGTAATTTTGGTTACCTAACAGACTCCATTTATCTTTCTGAAAACACTTTTATTATACAGTTCTCTGAGCTATTGCGTGTCATGATGTTTTAGTTACAAATAATAGATGAAAATTAGAATTTGATTCCGTATTCATAGACGGTGTATCACGGAATCACGGAGAAGTAGAAGTCAAAGGAGTTAACGATACAAAAATTCACTTTCCTAAGTGACGGACAAAGCTTCAATAATGTGCCATCAATGAAACCTTCACGAGTATTTTGGTTAAGTCAGGTCGGTATTTCACGGTTGCATATGGCTCCTCCCGAGCGCGAATTGACTAGACTGCGCCTTCCCGTATTGCTTCTGTCCAGACCTGAAGTATTTTGGAGGGAGGGAGGAGACTCGAACTTTAGCTATGTCTTCATTAGATGCTATGTGTGTTCATTAACTGAAGTACTGGGTATTTTTCTCAGATGGAACATTTCAGGGAAACTTTACCCAAACCGCCGAATTTGAACTCCGATCTCTGAACCCATCTAGTGGAGTATGTTTGCGAACCTCTCATATATATATATATATGTATATAATATATTATCCCATGAACAGAAACAATATATGAATATATATGTTATACATAATATATATTGTTTCTGTTGATGGGATAAAGCGTGCAGTAGCCAACGGAAATAAGTTCGTTATATGCTTATTAATCTTTTTGAATGCCTCGACTTTGCTAATCGCGAATTGTAATTCTTGAACTGAGTTCAAGGAGTTTCCTGAGAATGAATTGAAGAGTGAAATGTTTTCAGATGTTATGTTGGAATCGGAACAACAGCAGATGACCGACAATAGGTCACTGGGAGGGTGCCAACAAGGTAACCCTACACAGCAACAGCAACAACTGACTTTTCTCGTTACAACTCAACAGCCATTACCCTCTGTAGGTCATGTTATCGGACAACAACAGTCAATCCAGAATCAAAGTTGCTATATGTCAACAGGACAAATGACAGGTGGCCTGAGCTGTGTACCTTCTCCCGTATCCTCAAGAACATCTTCCACGCCGCAGACCCATTCCTCGGCAATTTCCTCCCCATCTCCGCTTTCGGTGCAGTCGACGAGTGGGGGTCAATGTTCGGTACAACTCAGGGGCACTGCTTCCTGCCCACCACAGTCTTCGTCAAACCCATCCCCGTTGTCATCTGCTCGAGTTAGCGCACCTTCACCATTGCAAGCTCCGTCTAATGCAGCTGCAGTTCCTCATTTCCAGCGGCAACATTCCGTATCATTTACACCAACTGGGGGGTCACATTCAGAACATCTCAGATCCGCAACTAGTAGGAGTTTCGATGGAGATTACGAAAGCATTCATCAGCAACAACCGATCATATGCGACCCTTCTTCACAACAGATGCACCACAGTTTGCAGCTGCAGCAGGCTCGTCAGCAGCATGCTCTGCACTCTTCTCGCATGCAACAGCAGCAGCAAAAATGCTTGAAACAAGCGACAACATTGAGTCAGCAGAGCCAGCATCAGAACATCCAACAGCAACAACAGATGATGCAGCAACAACATTGCCAGCAGTCTCAGCTACTGCAGCAGCAACAGCAACAACAACAACAACAACTCCATATGCTTCAACAAGCACAGCAACAGCAAAATTTTCCCCATCCACGGACTGCCTCTCAGAAACAGCAAGTACAGATGCAACAGCTACAGCAACCACAGCAGTTGCAGATGCAGTCACAGCACGGATATGTACAAATTCCCGTACAAAAGCAGCAGTTAAAAAAGCACTTCACACAACATGACGGTGACGAGGAGGAAGAAGAAGAGTTGCAGCAGCGGCCGTTAACGGCAAAAGAGGAGTACAGAGAACTGAAGCATCGGTTCAAATTCCTCGTTTATGTAAGTTGCTAAGAAAGTAGTGTACGTTAATGAGAGATAACGCTGTACGAGGTGGCAGTGATAATTTTTGTCAGGACCGGGTTGTACATACAGAGTTGTTTCAGGAGAATGAATGTTACCAGGAAGAATTGCGTAATTTGCAAAGGAAGTTATTGAAGCTTTCAAGGGATAAAAACTTCTTGTTGGATCGCCTTTTACTGTACGAAAAACTGAGTGACTCATCGGACGAGTCGGATTCATCTGTGAAAACTGTAGAGGAAAAGGCACCACCAAAAAAGTATTCCGTTTACAGTATTGTGGTTGAAATACTGAGCATGGGAATATAAAGAAATCATGACAAAGGTTATTGTTCAGAAGGGTCCTTAACGAGCAGAATAGAACATAATATCCCATTTATTCCGATTCTGTTGTATTAAATCTTCCTGCATGATTCAGTTCTTAAGGGAAAAATGATGGTGGATGGTGAGAACGTTCATCATTTTTTATTTGTATAAATGTGGTTGAAAAAAATTCTTAGCTTTTGTTCGCAGTCTCTTTTCAGGAAATCTCGTCCACCTACTTCAAGACGTCGTTCAACTAACACGAGAGCTAGGACAACGAACAGTGGTAGTTGTATGGATTCCGATACGACGAAGACCTCACTAACAGAACAGGTGCAAAAGCAACAGTCACAACAGTCGTCGGATCAGCAGCGACAACTACCGGTACAAGCTGCAGGTTCTTCAGTTTGTCTAGTATTCAATTCCTTACAGATAGTTTGAAGGCAATCTCTTATATAAATTATTTTGATTGGTTTAGAGGCATCTACCACTATCAGTGTTCCGGTTTGTTCGGGCTCGGAAATGAATGTCAGAGAGCAACGTTCTGCTGCTCCGGTCCCGGTGTGTTGTTCGTCAGAGCGAAATATTAAAAGAGAAGAAGCTGCAATCAGTACTCCAGCAACTGAAGATGCAGTATTTGAAGAAAATCGAAGTGGTCAGTTCTCGTCATCCGCTTTCACTTCACCTCAGTGATGTATGTTTTGTCTCCACAATACGAAACAGTTCCCGGTTTTCTGTCATTTTATAAGTATCTATGAGTACAAGGAAATCAAACAAAATTTGGTGGCTTTTTCTTTTGGTATTTGTAAATTAAACGAAATGAATAGGGAAAATTTTATCATCATCTCCTGGTGTTATTGGTTATATCTATTGCGTTACCAATATAAAAAATGCAACTTCAGCGGTCAAGGTTCCCTTTCCTTTTGCGTCTTTAGAAGCTTGATGTGAGATGAGAGTTTCGTTGGTACTTTGAGTCACAGTTGTGAAAGGAAGGGTTTATAAAAGTGTCATGGGTTCCGTCTACGCTTCCAGATTGCTTGTCTTTTCCGAAGCAGTTTAATTTAATAGTGATCAAACTTTATTCATGACTCTCGTGTGTGTTGTTTACTGACTGAACAGAAACAGTATTCTTTGTTCCTTTGTTTTTAATGCATTCATATGCAGTAAACAGAAACTCAAATATTTTCGATTCGTTGTGTAGATTTAATACTTGGTGTACTCCGGGAAACCGTATTTGTTATGTTTAAGATGTAGAAAGGTAACGGTTTAGTACGTTCATTTGGTTGGATGCTCAGAAAAGATCCGTGTGTATCGCTGTGAATAATACAGAACAACGACATGTTTTTCCAGGTGCTTTTTCCATTTTACAGGTGTTCATGAGTTAGTTAGTTCTACCCTTAAATGATGAGAAATAGCGTTCGGATCAATAAAACATCTGTTGTCAAAACAGCAAGGAAATGTGGTGATCTCATGTCTTGGCTCAAACGGAACGGAGAGACATCGGAAAAGGAAGCGAACCTTTCTCTTGTTGAAAAGAAAGACGTTTTGGGTTTGTTATTTGCTTGCTAATTTAATTTTGAAGGGCAGCCTTGTTTTTTGTACCTCATGATGCGATCTCTTTTAATATGGTTAGATGCGGTTGAAGGTTTTCGAACCAAAAATAGTCTTCCTAGGAATTTTAAAAGTCTCTAACAGGTTGCGGGAACATCTGGATTTAGAATCTGCCAAGGAAAATATTGGATCAACAAGTTCAGCAGAGTATTTGCGTAGTCTGGTTGAAGATGTTGGTTGGAGACGAGTGCTTATGGTTGAGTTCCGGAAAGACTATATGGATAAAATTGTCAAATTTTTGGAAATGGAGAAGGGGAAGGTGAGTTGGACTAGTGGATAAAGACTTTCCTTTAAAGTTTTTGAAAAGAGCTAAATTAGGTTCCTTTTCGATAGATTCCTTCCTCAAAAGCTAATCTTTGAATGTTTTTACTTCAGGGGGTGAAAATTTTTCCTCCACAGCATCAAATATTCAGCGCTTTTAATCTCACTCCACTTAATCGAATCCGTGTTGTGATCATAGGTCAAGACCCTTATCACGACGAAAATCAGGTAATTTATCAATTTTCTGCAATTTGGGATTTTTGGTTGCGATAGTCCGTTTCGATTTCAATAAAATTTCAGGCACATGGTTTATGCTTCTCAGTCTGCAAAGGTATCAGGCTTCCACCTTCACTTATAAATATCTACAAGGTAAGACTTTTAAAACTTATGGCATTACTGTTGCAATTTGAATTTTCTATGTTTTGTGTGCAATATTTAAGGAATTGAAAACGGATATACCGAACTTTAAAATCCCGAACCATGGCTGTCTCGAGTCTTGGGCCCAACAGGGTGTCTTCATGTTGAACGCTACATTGACCGTTGAGTAAGTTATCAGAGTTATTAAATAATGTCCTCGATATTTCAAGTATATTTTTTGTGTGCCACAGTTTGCATCAGTAATACTGATATTTTGGTGGGAGTGTATGATTTTCATAGATATTCATACAGGTACAATTTCTATTCAAAAATTAACTTAGTTGCGGGAAATCTGCAGGGCTCATCGACCAAATTCACATAATCATATCGGATGGCAAAAATTCACTGATGAAGTAATTCGTATCATTTCGCGTGAGTGTAAAGGAGTCGTGTTTTTGCTTTGGGGTGGATTTGCTCACAAGAAGGAATATATAATTGATAAAAAGAAGCATGTTGTTATCAAGGTTGTTGTTTACCTGGTCTTTTTTTTTTTTTTTTTTTTTTTTTTTTTTTTTTTTTTTGGTTGTTTTTTTTTTTTTTTTTTTTGAAACTTGAGTATCACGTTGATGAAATCTGCAAAAAGATTTCAGTATTCATGGATTTTTGCAGACTGCACATCCATCTCCACTTAGTGCGCGCTTGTTTTTTGGTTGTAAGTGTTTTTCGAAAACTAATGAAGCCCTGGCGAAACTTGGGCGACCGGCTATCGATTGGGGAGCATTCTGAAGTATGCTGTTACGGTTCAGATATATTTCGTGTTGCATTTGTTTAATGATATTAATGATAGCCGATACTCTTCAGATTCTACATTGCACTCTCTTTGTTCATCTTAATTTTTGTTGATCATCGGATTTTAGTATAACTTTAGAGCAAAATGTTACATTTTCTGTCCCAATATTGATTTCACTTCTTATTCTTGTTTTCGAAATTTCATCTTGAAGTTTCGCTGTCTTTAAAAAATATCAATTGTTATCTCATGTAAGATGTTCGGTATGGAATTTGGAGCTTAGAAGGTGTTTTTATAACATTTTGGTTTTTCTTTGAGTTATAGTGACTTTCGAATGAAAAGATTCATTACATTTCGGATGTTTTTATCCCACATTTCGCATTTTTTTCTTTAAGAGACGTAAGAGAACAGTATTTAGTAACCTATTTGACAAAACTTTGTGGAGAAATAGGTAGCTAAGATTGAAGGGATGAGGGTTTCTTAAAAACACTTCCTTCTTGAGGCAGAATACGTTTTATGTTATGGCTAGCGTGGCAAGTGTAATTTTAGGAAACTAGTACATTGGCATATTTCTCGACCAGGTGAGAAAAGGATCATGACGGTGACTTCCGCGAAACAGTGGAAAATCAAGATTCTTTCCATGAATTGAGGAATGTGTTTGGCGGCATAGGATATGACACAAGTGAGATGTGATTATCTTGGTGAAGGGAAAGTATTTATACTTCAAGGAGGTGGAAGCATCAGATGCAATTTCGCGAGTGAATAAGCATAATAATTATGATTAGAATGATAGTTGTATTTGATGCGGCATATACATTTCCAGAATCTCGTGTACACATTTGATGATTTGTTTTTATCGGATTGAGAAATATGCCGAAGTTGTCCCTGGTGCGCTGCCCGCTCCACCGCCTGATGGTGCAAAATACGCTGACACTCCAGGTCCCGCACCGCCACCACCACCACCAAATGGCTTAGCACCACCACCGCCGCCGCCACCGCCGCCACCAACACCGAAATAGGCGGAGGTGTATCCACCGCCCCCACCTCCTACAAAGAGTAGCAACTTCATTGATAGTAAATGAATTTAATTGAAAGGAACCGGAAGACGAAACGCTCAATGAATGCATTGACAGACACCAACCTCCACCAACACCAAAGTAAGCTGACGTAGCTCCACCACCGCCTGGCGCTGTTGGGGAATACCCTCCTCCTGTTGGTGCTGCTGAAATTCTTGCATCGCAATTGTATGATTTTCTTATAGCATTTTTGAACAAATTGTTTCAAATAGATTCATTTAATCTTGCAGACAAATGAAGAACTTGAACTATCAAAAAACTTTAAAAGGGTTAAAATAAAGTTCCTAAAGTATGCTACCTGGCGCAGCTCCAATGGCAGTTTTTGTCATATCAACTGTTGGCGCTCCAATCGCTGTTTTTGTGAAGTCACCAGTCGGGGATCCAATGGCGGTCTTTGTGAAATCACCTACCGGCATACCAATTGCAGTTTTTGTCGGGTCTATCGCACCAATAGCTGTTTTGGTCGGGTCTACGGCGCCAATAGCAGTTTTTGTCGGATCCACGACACCGATAGCAGTTCTCGTCGGATCTACAGCACCGATAGCAGTTTTTGTCGGGTCTACAACACCAATAGCAGTTTTCGTTGGGTCTACAGCACCGATAGCAGTTTTCGTCGGATCTACAACACCGATAGCAGTTTTTGTAGGATCAACAGCTCCAATTGCGGTCTTTGTTGGATCTACGACTCCAATCGCAGTTTTTGTTGGATCTACGGCTCCAATCGCGGTTTTTGTCGGATCAACAGCTCCAATCGCTGTTTTTGTAAGGTCTGCAGCACCAAATCCATAACTTCCTATAATACTTTGGGACCGTTTATATAAAAACCTCGAAGAAAAAATTTTGGTTGCAGTTTTTATTTATACAGAGCAACATTCACATCACATACACACATATTATATATATATATATATATTTGTCAGTTTAAATCAAACACATCATCCTTTCTAATTTCAGAAGATAAACATGGGATTTCCAAAATATGTGTTTGGAAGCAGAAATAAAGCTACTCTTTTTTGGAATTAGGCTGCAGTGATTTATTACTAGATGACTTCACTACCAAACAGCTTAGAGCCGAATTTAGAAATTTTCATTTTTATACGTACTGCTGAGTGTCACACCGACTGTTAGATAATTTAAAGGCCTACTAAACCTAACGGAGCACTGATCAATCCCATACGGTTCCTTCAAGAATCAAAAATTGCACTCCTTGAAGCAAGTGGAGTTAGGAGCCTAGTAATCTCAAGCAAATTCGGCAGGCTTGCAGCAACATTTCGCTCTCTCAAAAATACCGGCATTCTTAATTATCCAGACTTTCAGGGCTTCGAATAAAATTTGCTGTACTTGAGAGGAAGGAAAACTCGAAATGCCATAAATTCCATACGGACCTGCACCTCCTCCCATACCTCCAGGTGTAGTTGGCGAGAAATACGCCGACACACATCCACCCCC
>PQVD01000198.1:45113-83404 GCA_003012265.1 Setaria equina
CACCACCACCACCACCACCGCCGCTAGGCTTTGCACCGGGTGCTGCGAAGTACGCGGATACAGTCCCTGGTGCAGCACCACCGCCACCTGGTGCGCTGAAATACTGCGACGTCATCCCACACCGGTTTTCCGACCACGCCGCGCGTTAGTCACAAGAGTGGAAACAATAACTACAACCAATTGAAACTCAATTTAAATCATATTTCTCCCAAAATGCTGATGCCAATTCATTAAACATAGCAAATTATGCAAATTTCATGTTTACCGGAGAGCAGTTGGCTGTCATAGTGATCGTTATTATATGATAATTATACTAATAAAAATCATTTATTTGATGTATATTCATATTTAACAATGGAAACAGGAAAATTTACCATATGATATTTAATTCCAATTTACATGAAACAACAAGAATAAGACTTCAACAATAGCAGCAAATTCCATTTAAACAATTATACTGTACTGAATAGCAACAAAAGAAACTACCTTAGATGAGAGAAAGAACAAGTTGATATAACTAACACAAGACAAAGCAGAAGAAACATTAATATGGTATCTGCTCTAGTTGCTTTCATTTTAACTTTCAGCCTGTGTTATCATATTTATCCAGATAATTAATTACCCGTTAAATCACAATATATCCATAAGAGTTGCATTAAATTTCACTGTTACTGAAAATTTTCTTCCGTGTCACTTTTTGCAGCAATCGCCATGGTATGGGGAATTCTGTACTTGTGTTATTCAATGGCCTAGAGGCACTACAAGTGGATATTAGAGCAAAGAAATACGTGTCAGGTTCACTGATGTCATTTAAATATCTGTTGGAAGTGGACTTAAGACTATGAAAGAGACAGCAACAACTACTTTAAATTATAACGAGAGAGAGTACTCAACTTTGATAATTCGAGTTGCGAATTAAATGGTTGACGTGGTTGCGCTACATTCGAAAAACTGACTGGAGTCACGTTTTCATTCGCTCCCCACGTTTCCATTAGAAAATTTTGGATATGGCGCTGAGCTGCTTCACATTCTTTCACATTCTGACCAGTTATTTCTACAGGAAACTCACCACCATGTTTCGCCTCTGTATGAAACTGTAATTAGTTATCATGATAGTAAATTGCATATGGCATGCATTTTTCACTTTTTAATAAAAATAGCTTCAGTATTAGACGTCCTTACTTGGATATAAAAGATATAAAAAAAAGAAAATTTCACCAATTGGTCAGTAGTGTTGGAGTATATACAAATCAAAATTGAACAAAGTTTGAAAAATATTTTTAATTTTCATAGAATAGAAGACCGAAATGAAACAGTTTGTATGCTCCTCGATCCTTTTCTTATTTACTCCACGATTGCCTATCAAACGAGATGCTTCGGAGGCAGGTACGCTAAAAGTTAAAGTCTTTTCTGTCGGACCGTAAAGCACAGCTTCGCATTCACCCACTGCAAAACCATACATAAATTACGGACGACTTTGGATGAAATGCATACTTTGTAACATTTTAGAAGAATATTAAATATACATGTACGAGAGGACACTTCTGGGATTGATCTTGATATACGCGAACCACAGCAAATCGTTACTGGACTTGGCCATTTATGAATTTTCCCAACATGACTTTCAATTAATTCCATCAGCGCTGCCTTCGCAGCTAACGCGTTAGCCAGCTGAATTACAAATCCTTACATCAAAATATTTAGATTTTGTTGCCCAGATATGATATTAATTTAAGTCAAACCTATAACCGCATTCCCGTATACTCTTTACTATTTGTTTCTCATTTTATTGCGATTTTCATCCGTAGTAATATTACACAGTAACATTTGTTAGAAAATAACCCACTTTTTAAAAGAAAAAATAGCATTTGGAATACTGAATTCAGGAAAAAGAACATACAATGTGTGATTTTTTTAGGAAGCAATGAAAATATGGAAAAATAGAAAAAACATTTGAAACGTACATCTTTAGTGATGATCGCTACTTTAGTATTACCAACTACCTCACTGTCTCTAAAATATGGTTCAACGACACACCGAGCTGAACGTTCTAACGCATTCACACTCCGTTTATCGTTTGAAAATACAAACTGTGCAATTGCGCTTGGAATATTCATTAGAAGAACACAAGGTTCTTCATTAAAGCTTTGCAGAGCGGAGCCTAAAAGATGCAACAGACTTGCACTGGTTCTGAAAGTGGTTTCAAAAATTTAAGAAACAGAACTGTATGTTAAATTCGATAAAAAAGAAAAGCTTAGCAGGTACATAGAGAATAACAGGGTATCCTCAGCATATTAAATACTTTCTCGTATGTCTATTTATCCTAAATACAAAGGAAAAAAGATTTGAAAGATTATACTTACTATTTTTAGCAGATGCTTTATGAAGAATGGATGATATCGTATCGTAAGCATCACAAATTGAAGTCCCCAACCCGAATATACATACGTGACCATCACTATCGGTCTGTAAGTGTTTACTAAATATGTGAATAAAAATATTAAAAAGGATATTGGCTTCACGCTTTGATGCAAAAATATACCTTCAGCTGCAATATTCCAGTTCGATGTAGAAGGGTTTTGGAGTTTAACTGTATAAATGCAGCTTCGGAAGGTGAGACTTCAAATAAAAACTGATAGTCCGATTTGTCCGTTAACTCACAAATTTCTATTGCACTGCAATACTTTTAAAAGTATGGTAATCCAGAATAGCGATAAAATTTAATATCAAAGTATATAGCATTCGTGACAGTTGATTATGCTGTCACTTTTTGCACTTTAAAATAAATATAACATCTTTTCGTTTTGTGAAAAAAAATAATAGCATTTCAATCGTTAACCAATACACGGCTAAAAAGTTTAACAACCGCTGGAAATTATCCATCTTCCAAGCATCAAAAAGTGCTTCTTTGATGGCCTTCTGGTTCTGCTCTTTCAAACCTTCCACAAAAACCGAATCTTCACCTACGCTAAACTTCACATCGTATTCCCTTTCTAGTTCCAACAACACATCGCATGCATCATTGCCTAAATTTATAAATTCCTTAAACTTGAAACAAATCTTTTGAATTAAAACTCTGAAAAATTAGAAAACAAAAATACTTTAACCAATGTATTTTGGAAAGATAATTATTTCTAAGATTTGTTCAATGAGGAAAAAATTAGTAAATAAACAACCTGTGACATAGGCAAGGAAAAGCGGTATCTCAAAAGACAGTTTCTTGGAATATCGTTTCGACATTTTCCTTTCTTTTCCTTAATTGAAACTAAAAATCCAACAAAAAAGAAATGAATTCGATGTTCACCAAGTTACCGAATACAAAAGTAGTCTGGGAGTGAAATAAACAGATAGAAAACAGCTCAACAATTTGCAAGGTTTCTTTAAAATGACCTGAAATGAAGTTGATTGCTAATTCCTATAAGTAAGACTTATTGTTCTGCACTTTTAAAATCATACAAATGATTAACAGTACTATCTTCGTAAAGAGTAGCTGATGATGAAATACTACTCATTAAAGTCATCAAATTAGGAACAATATTTGTCCTTGTTTGAAACTGTAAGTAATAATAAATGCACAGAGAAAATTAATCTAAATACTGGATGACCTGGTGTGAACAATAAAGTCGATACTCTGCCGCTCTCAAACTCAAAATAGGTGAAAGCGTATTTTGATTGGTTTTAAATTGTCAGCTCCACGAAATTGATGCTACAGGTTGAATAAAAGGAATCAGGATCCAGTGCACTAATCCTCCTTTTTTCTCTCTAGTCCAAAAGCGCACTCATTGTATCAATAGACGTACCGCGAAGAGAAACTGTCCTCCCATAATGAAATAATCAGAATATTTCCCTTCACCTGCCACTCACTGAGCTTCCCCTAAACCTCCATTCAGAACTTTGACGTGAATCTCCGAATCTTCAACCCTCTCGTTAGTAACACCCTTTTCCCGCCAAAAAAGGAGTACGTGGGGAGATGTAGGAGGAATGGCGTTACTTGGTAAGCTATCGTGTTTTTAAAGGGATCCAATTAATTGGGAAGTTCAAGAATGAAGTGCATTCTGTACGCTGAGTCGATTGCTAAGTATGTTTCCGTAATTATTGATGTTGCTCATGAAGTATGATCAGAAAAAGTGCATTTCAAACAATTTATCATAACACAATTCAACACTTTACATCCCTGCTTTAGGCTTTCTTTTTCACAAGCTGTTCTAATCTTCTCATGCTCGAATCGCTGATTCTTTCTATCGTTGAAACGGCCGATGACTCCTTATCCGCTGAAACTGCATCAAATTTATTCCAACAATTATTCCCATATATTAATTCAAAAATTATCTCATACATATCTTAAGTTCTTGCAAAATAAAAGCAAAATCTGATAAGGAATAAATTCAAAGGAAATTCAGCAAAACAATCTTTCCGTTCCACTTTATCCATTACTTTTTGAATTATTCTTCATATTACAATGCCATAATCACAATTAAATGAACAATTTAACATAATTAATTTCAAAAGTCACTTCGTTAATATGAAGACTAAAGTCATGAAGTTTCACTAACTTTTGATGATGACTTTAACTACCATTATATAACATATCTTACTGTCTCTTTCGATGTATTTTTGGAAACGTTTTATAATGTACACTATTTGTTCTGAAAATTAAAATAGTAAAGAGAACTAGTGTGCATAATTTGAGTCATATTTCAAATGAATACTAAAATTCCCTTCTGGCCTACATTAGTGTCTTCTAGAATTCATTAATATCGAAATGAAAAAGGAAAAACCAACAAGAGTCCATAACAGTTGCCTGCCCTTCAATGCGTGATTTGTACAACTGTATAATATTTGTCTGTTCTTGCCGCCTTAATGCTTTCATTTCCAAAACTTTTTGTAATTCCGAAGAGTCCGAATCCGGCAACAAACGTACATATGCCATTACAAATCCTTCAGGTGAATCTATCTCTGACATAACAATCTAAGATAATTTGGCATTAAAACGTGATAGACATGAAGTAAGATATCTGCTGAAGTCGTTATCCAAGTTGACCTAAGTCTTCACTTTTTATTAATGGCATCCTTGCTATGTATGTCTACTTTTTTGGTATTTCGGACCACAAAACATAATTTAATTAAACGTAAAACAGTGTTCGATAAATTAAACTACATCGTTCGTCAACGAGCAGTTGTTAATCTCATGTGCACGAGAACAAACAAAACTGAGATTAATCAAATGACAACCAAACAAAAGAAAACAAAATATACACCTTGAGTATCATTTCTATTTTAGTCATGGTTCTTACCACAACATTTGTATACATCGACGGTGGTTTCGTGTTTATCGATGATTCAATCGATGGCATTAACAGTAAAAATGTTTTTAGTGCATGTGCATCCAATAGCAATTGTTCGGCACCAGTAATACTCATTGGTCGGCATCTGAAAATTTTACGATTTTACATTACCAATCAGTTAGAGAATTAAAAGCTAAGCTCTGCTTTTATAACTAATTTATGACCGTGGAAAGCACTCCTGAAAATTGCAGGTCTGTGTAGAAGACGTCAGGATTAAAGATAACATTCCTCCATATATTTGAAATTTTTCATCTGCAATCGGATTTCTCTGTAGGTGTTTATTCCACCAATTCAATCAATGGCATAATTATTTTCTATACCTGAATAAAGCACCCAAAAACTTATTGACCAGCTGCGTTGCAAGCTTCAAACAAAAATGTGCAAAGTACTTTCGTCGATCAATAAAAAAATCGCGTATTAATGGCACATTGGACCGCAAATGACTTCGTATTGCTGATACGTATGATGACTCGTCACCAACACCCTCCATTCCGCCCCAACTAAAAATTAATGTTAGGATATTTATTATTCAGTATAAGGATGAGGATGGGTATAAAGATGACAGGTCTCTCATGTGAGCACTGATCCTCCATAAATGGACTTACAGTGCCGATAAAACCATTCCAAACCATTTATTGGTTAGAAATTGGGGCTTAAGTATTCTCATAGCTCGAAAGAGAAAGAAGAGAAATGAAAATCCAAAGAAAAAATTACTTTATTTTCACCATTGCTTGTAAAGCAGCGTCACAAGTGGATTCCACATCCTGTACCAAAACAGAAAGTGCAGTATTTGATATACTGTAAAACAGTTCCATTTCCTGATTCAAATCGATACTCTGAAAAGATTGACCTGATCTATCACAGCTGATAAGAAAAGAACTGCAATAAGTATACTTTTAACATCCAAAACTACTATGGCCTATTTATTACTTCTACTTCGCTTAAAAATATCAACTACTAGTTCATCAGTTTTTTTTTAAACTTAGAGCTTTCGAACTTTGTCGTCTGTTTAGCTATTTATCTTGCTACTAATCTTCAGGTTAAAGACCAACATAGTTCACGTAAGCAAGGAGCAAAGGATTTCCCCTTCTTCTCTATCGAACAGATTAGAAGGCATGTAAAGTTGTTACCTGCACCCGTTGTTTCAGTTTTTCTTGCAACTGTAATGTTGTTTCGGCACACCAGTCAGCAGTTGCGAGTATACAACATGTAAAAAATTGCTGATCTACTGTTAAGCGAATCGATGTTTCATCCCTAAATTTTTCAAAACGAGTTTAATGAAAGTTCGAAACAGTCAGATTAAATTCAGTCAAATCATAAAATCAAGGACCTGATATGAAATTTGGGAGAAAGGATAAAAAGAAAAACGAATAGTAAACGATATCCTAATTTCAAGAGAAAACCTCATCAAAGTTTGCAAAATTGAGCTGGATGAAAACTGAGTAGATGATGAGGACGGCAAAAAAGCTGTCAAACAACCGTGAGCGTAACCACGCAGACAACTACGCAGTATTTCCACGAGATTTCTGGAAAAAGAATTTCAAGCCTCAATGACTGAAATCCATATAAAATGCTACGGTTTTCTTTACAATTATTTTTTTATAATTAGCGATAATAAAAAAACACACACATATTATGAAAGAAACACACATTAAAAATAAACACATGGTTTTCCTTAATGTATGATATACAGAAAGCTGCGGCAACTAAAAACTTAAACATATTATGGATTTAAAGTTTTACTCATGCCCATCCTGCTAAATTCACTTCATGAAATAGTTTTCAGAAAGTTTTATAATCTAAAATCTGTACTATTGAATGACAAAATGCGGTGTTTTATCTCAAACAATATCTTAACGATTAGTCATTCATTTTTTGAAAATTCTACAAACTAAAGTAAAAACACAAACAAACAACTGCGAACCTTAGTAACGCATTTGGATTAGAACTGAGTTTCGTTGATTCAGCAATTATTTTTTTCAACAGAAGGAACATATCGGCGCATGATGGAAGTGGGTATGCGTAAGATGCTGTTTCTCGCGTTGGTCGTTCAGCACCACTCCTGATCCTTGTCACGCATTCCTCCAGAAAGCTATCCAAATTTTTTTTTTGTGCTGCTACAAATACATCCATGTACTTATCGAACGCCCGCCAAATAATCTAAAGTAAATGTTACTGGCTGCTTTCTTGGTTCTGATAAACAGCAGTGAGTGATTTACACATTTCGGCTATCTCGTGTACATTGAAATAACAAGAATCACCTGATGAACAAATAAAGGGATGACCTTTTCCTCATAAAATATTTGTCTTTTTCTAATATGGTCAATGTAAAAGGATATTAAGCTTTAATGCTGACAGTAAATAAAAATCCGGATTTCTTATTTAGTGGAACAACATTATTAAATCTCTTACTATTTATGAGATGCACCAATAAAAATCAACATTCCCCAAACACCTATTATATTCGGCTCCTGGAAGACCCCCAATAACGACAAGAAAACAATACTCAATTTTCTGCTTGATTCATTTGATAGCAAAATAATTTGAAAACAATGTTCCTCTCGTCGTTCTTTTGACAAAGCTTTACAGTGAGATCCAAATAAATTTTATGAGTAAAAAACAATATACTTTTTCAAAGTCATAATTTTCTTTCGCCGGAAATCTCTTGCAAAGCAGATTTTCAAACATTATGGTATGGTTGATTGCGTGCGCGAGTACTTTATAATCCAATTCTAGCCAGCGTCTCGACATCATTCGTTCTAGCATATCTCTGAGAAATTGTCTAATAAAGAGTGCAGAAGCTCACAAGCATCTCCTAGATGAATCGCGACTTTCGAATTTGAAAATGATATAGCTCTGTTCCCTAAATTTATAAAACTCTGGACACTGGACTGTGGAATACTGTCTTAACGAAAATTAAGAGAACCAAAAGCATAATAAATACGAATACCTTGTCACATTACAGTATCCCAACGTCAAACGTCGACCCATATCCCAATCAGTAGGAAACACTTTCATCACACCTGTTTTTTCAAATTCTGTTAATTTTTGCACAAACCATCGATATCTACAACGAGAAGTATTCGACCAAATATTAGAAGTAAACTAAAATTTGATGGCAATTCAGATTTTCAAATAACCTTAGGTCAATTTTGTCAATCCAGGCAATGTTCTCACTTTCACCGTAAAGCACGGTATATTCAGAAAGCTGATGTTCTATGAACCATTTGCAAAAATCTTCCTGTATAGTTGGATCTAACGACGAAGCAACGCGGCACATATCAGTCACATGAGAATTCAAGACTCCTGTCTAGAATTATTACAATTATCATAGTGCAAAATAAAAGTGAAAAGCTAGTTCAAAAGAAATATCACTAGAGGTGTTTTCTAAAGAACCTGGAACGAATGCTTCAGATCCGCAACTAGTTGAATAGCTAATCGCTGTTTTAGTCGTTCGAGTTGTTCACCAACATTTTTGATATGCTCTACTTCCATGTAAGGGCCAAAAAGTTGCAATACATTCAGAACAGCTGGCAGGTGCGAAGCAATATCACCATATCGATGCTGATCAATCCATGATCCTATCAAATAAGTTTATACTGCGAAATTTCTTCCTTTTGCAAAAAACAAAGACCAGTTATCTTCTCAGATTCAACTACGCAAGAATACTGAAATTTTGAAATCAATTTCTCATTTGAAAAAGTTACAGGTGAAGTGTTAGCTGCACGCTTCTATCCAGACAATAAACTTGTCAGTAAATTGAAACAGTCCGCTTTCCTGACAGTTTTCAAAGTATAGCTAGCTTCTCCCATTCTCTAACCTGAGCAAATCAAAAATTTACATCGAACACTTTCTTATTCAGTAAAAATATTGTACCGAGAAAAACGATTTAAAATTTGCCTGACTTGTTACGGCTCTCAAAATAAAAGCCTTAAAACATTGTAAAATTGTAAAAGTGAAATGTGAAATGAGGATTACTACTTTAGACTATTCACTCTGTACCGATCGGCACCAACCTCCAACAGCAATATCAATAAGAGAAGTGTAAAATTGTTCCAGCTGATTAACACCAGCCACCTAATATATAAGTATGCAACAATATCATGTTAGAACTGTCGTTTAATAAGAAAATTTTTCAACAGAGAACTTGAATAAAAGCAATTCTACAATAACGTAAACGTTACCAAGTGAATAGACGCCGGTCAATAAAATCTGAAGATGATGAAGAGCTTTGAGTGATGAAATTAAGTTTCGTTTTGCAATATCAAGTTGCTTGATATCACGAGTCATTTCTTGCACAACATTTTCTGAGGACTGTGTCTTCAAACAAACCGCATGCACACGTTCTTCTAAGTCTCTCATCGCTGCATGAGCCTGAACTCTTCTTTAAGAAATTGAAAAAATTTATATATTGTTTGTATGCTTTTCACACTACTCATGCATATATTAAAACCAACCTTATATCAACTTTCGAAATAGAATTGAACAAACTAACTTCATGCAAGGCTTGATCCCCTTCGATACCAGCCTTTCCATGTGTTTCAACAAGTTCCGCCAGCTGACAATCCAGCCCAACAATTTCACCTTCGATAGAATGCATCACTGAATCCAACTGCGATAAAGACTGTTCTGTTGGAAACAAAGCATTGATCTGACCAACAACGTCCATATCAGCGGGACAAAATCCAGCACCACTGATAGAAGTAACCGTACGAATCACCTGTGAACTACACTAACTCACATAATGCTTTCTCACTTTTAAACTTATGCTGCCAAAAGAGAAATACAAGAATCTTCAAGACTCCCTACCCTTCCTTCCTATTCAGACAATCAGTTGTATCATTAAATATTGAAATGTTGTACTGAATAACATTCTGTCCCAAGACTAGTTTCCTGTTTAACTGGAAAATATAACCGCCAATTCGAAAATATAACTGCCAAACGAGTGATAAATATTAAAGTCAAAGAGAAGTAACTGGAAATCATAATTTGTAACAACCAATATCACATACCTTGTCACTGAATGTGACTTCGTCTTCCACTTCTTCGGAGCTTCCACTTTTCTTCGTTTTATAATTGTTTTCTAATGCTTCACTCATATCCCTTTTTTGCTGTTCTCTCCAGTATCCTGAAATACGGTCATATTTTTCAGACTAAACATCTGTGCATCTATTTTTTATCCATTTTCATATAAAACAGTCCATCCAGATATTATGTCCGCAATATTTATTACATATTTTTCTCCTTATTCAATTCGATGACACATATTCATTTTCAAAAACTGAATACCGATCACTTGAATTGCCCGACTTCGACTTCTACCCTGTATACTCAACCACAGTTTCATTCCTCGCATACAAAAAAAGAAAAAAAAAGCTGGTCTGTAGCCTGAGAAGCAAAAGCTATCAACCGATTATCGTGGGGCCCTGTCTAACATTGGAGAATAGCACTATGAATAAATAAATGATAACGTATGGTCTGAGATCACTCTTTCAGAATCATTTTCTATTGCTGGACAACGTCTACAGCTACAATAAATTCAAGACCTAACACTTCCGTCGGCTTCTTTAACACCAATCTGTGCATTTGACGTTGAAAAACGTACCCACCCCTTCTAATTAACTCCTGCAATACGTAATAACCCTTTATTCGATTTTATTGTGTTTGCAACGTTACGTCCCATGTCGTTACTGCCATGCGTTGCATCCCTCATCTCTCATAGAGTATGCGTGTAAAGTGCTTAGCTGTCTTGTCTTGTCTTAGCTGTCCTGTCACGACTTATTCTACCTCTAATTGGAGTAGTCAAAGGCTCTTACGAAGAGCATTCGACACATTTTTTGTTCTTCAAAGTTAATATATTTCACTTATTTCTGCAACATCTCCTGTAACAATTTGAAATGCCCTAATTAAAATTAGTTTTTGATAAAATTATCCAATGAGTTAAACGGATTTCAGGTGCAATAAGCAGAATGAAGTTTGAGAATTTGCTTGGTCAGCGCGGCACAGCTGTGGCGAAACGTCTTGGCTGGAAACAAGGTATGTCATTTACTTTTAATATTCTCAGAAGTCCATTACGGATAAGATTTATTTCATTTATCTCTGTTATAGAAGTGTGTAAAAATGCTACATGCACTACAAATCCCAACTACTATATCAATTACAGGAGATGAAGAGGAAAGCTGGTCGAAAAAAGCCATCGACAGCTTGATGAAGAAGTTACAAAAACATAATAAGGAAGCATTAGCAAGTTTAGAAATGGCACTGCAGTGTCAGGGGCGTCAGCGGACTGACTGTGTTACCATACCACGTTCACTTGATGGAAGGTTACAGGTTCATCCTTTGTTAATCATATCTTCTTTCCATTTTGTTTTAAAACACATCATTTTGGAAACTTGAATTTCTCATTATTAATTATGAAATGCAATGCTTGAGTAGCATGAATATAATCTGCGATTTATAAGTCAACTTAGAAAACATTACCCAGTGTTGTGTGGCTGAAACCCACTTTTCCAAACTATTGATAACATCAGCACAAGTGATGAAAACGAAATTATTCAAAGTATCACATATGGCCTTTCAAAGCTTGTGTATCGCTTTATTGTACATATCTCTTATGGGAAATATTTCTGAATAGAATGAAAACAATATTCTGTAAAACTTGGTTTCCTGGACCATCGAAATCTCTTCAGAATTAGGTAATACTTCATCTCAAATCATCCAGATATACGACTGCAACATGATAGCGTTGTCTATACCTGTGGTTGACTATAATAATATGGCAGTTGTGAGATAGTTATAAATAATATTTCAAATATACTTCGCCATAAGTATGTCAATTCAGATTTCACATCGGAAAGCACTACCGCATGTTATTTACTGTCGTGTTTATCGCTGGCCAGATTTGCAATCCCATCACGAATTGAAAGCAATCGATGACTGTCGTTATTGTTACGAATCGGGTCAAAAGGATGTTTGCATCAATCCATACCACTACGAAAGGGTAGAAAGTGCAGGTATCTTACCTCCAGTTCTAGTACCACGGTACACCGAACCACCACCACACATTATACCGCGATTGTTACGGATCTCCAGATTACAGACAAGTCCATCGGCTTCTTCGATGCCATGCAATATTGATTTCAGTCATTACAGTGATGCGGTTCGTTTCAGATTCCATTCCTTCCATTTGAATTTTCGCTCGAAAATTTCCACACATTTTGTATCATGTAGCTCCTTTTCCTGTCAGACTATGTATCCTGTATTAGATGCTCATTTTGATGATCTCCTAAGTATATTTAAGTACTGTCTTATAGGTTACAATGTATTTTTTTATCACTTGCTTAGGAAAATAATGGATTGTTTTTGACATTCATTTTTTCTTTCACCGGTGCTTGCTTTTAACTTGTTTGCTTAATCTTAGACGTAACACTATGAAAGTAAAGTTCTACCCAGTTTTCTAATAATCAAAAAAGAAAAAAATTGTTTTCAGATAATGCTGTCAAAACGTGACGATGAAATGGATACAAGTATAATCATCCCGAACGGTGTTACCACAATAGAGGTGTGTTAGTTTGTACTATGATTTTAAAAAAGTTCCTGTTCAAGATTTTTCCTCATTTATTTGATAAAGAAGATTTAAAGCTATTCTAGATTCTAAAGTACCTCTTTCATAACTCTTTTCCTCATTTCAGGTACCATATGAAGAAGGGAAATTCTGGGCTACTATCAGTTATTTTGAACTAAATACTCGTGTCGGTGAGCAGTATAAGGTTTCATCTCCAACGGTAGAAATAGATGGTTTCACAGATCCAACGTCAAATCCGAGCAAAATATGTCTTGGTCTTCTGTCCAATGTGAACAGAAATCAACAAATCGAATCAACTAGAAGGCGTATTGGAAGGGGTTTAGTTTTATTTAGTCTCTAAGATTTGAAATTTTTCTGGATTTGGTAACTCATCAAGTTGCTGTTGTTTTCTTTTTTTTTTTTCTTTTATTTGACTTGTTTTTTTAACTCCTTAATTCATCAGTTATTTTCGCATGTCTTTTATATTCTTAGTTTTTCTAGACCTCCATAGTTTTTATGATTTGATCCTAAATTTCAGGTGTGAAATTAACTTATGTTCCGAATCAGGGGACGCTTTTTGCTGAGTGTCAGAGTGAAAGTGCCGTATTTATTCAGTCGCGTAACTGCAACTACTTCCACAGTTTTCATCCAACTACAGTATGCAAAATAACAAATGGAATTTCCTTGAAAATTTTTGATATGTCAAAATTCAGAGAGGTTTTCTTTTTCGAGAATCTTAATTAGAGTACTTTTTAATGCATGAAGGATGAATGCAATGGATGAGGATGTTTTTATTATATTTTCTGTACTTGTTTAATTCACTATATACTTAGTTTTCATCCACCATTATCAATTATCCTTTGTGTTTGATAAAAGAATATTTTTATTCTCATATTAAACAAGAAGTAGAGATGTTGTCATAAAAAAAAAGATGGAAAAGTAATTTTGAATAGGAATTCGTTTTTTTCTAGCTATTAGCAGAGTCAACGCGTTGTTGTTCGTTTGATGCCATTTATGAACTGACAAATATGACAATCATACGTATGTCATTTGTAAAAGGTTGGGGTGCCGAATATCAGAGACAGGATGTCACATCCACTCCATGTTGGATCGAAATACATCTTCACGCTCCATTGCAGGTATGCCATTTACTTTCACGCGAAGCATTGTTGTTGCTTTAATTAATTGCTTGGGATTGATTTACTTAGCAGTTGTGTTTCCATTCTATTACTTTTCTGCACTTTTTACCATTTTATATTTAGAAGTAGTGAGACGGCAATGCATTTTATTTCAGTGGCTGGATAAAGTTCTTTCGCAGATGGGTCCACCGCCTAACCCAATTTCTTCAATATCTTGATTGTCGGTGTTTGCGGATCAGCTTCTATTGATGGTTGGCGACGTTATTTTTGTGATACGTGATTGGTAATATTTTTTTCTCTGTATTTTAGTCTTCACGTCCTGCAATACATGAAATCTAGAAATATCTTTTATGTTATCGTTTCTAAAGAGAACTGTTTGTCCTCGACTGTTAATCTTCTGGACAGTTAATTCCGAATAAGGATAATTGATTATTTTGATTTCCTGCATCATATTTAAAAGATGTTTAAAAAATAGCCAGAAACAGGATTTTGAATGCCACTTGCACTTTTTTCTATTTCTCAGTTTTAGTTGTCCGGCATGAGTTGCTTATATTTCTGTTATTGTCATGAACCTATAATTTACATTCATACCAGCAAATATTTTTTTTATATCTTCTGTGAAGATGTGTCGGCTGTTTCATTCGGAGAACTTCATTGTTTAGCTCCTAGTCTAAAACCCAAAAGTTTTCTATGTTTTGTGTTCTCTATAACTTGTTTTCTTCTGGGAAACAATCTAAACAATATAGAGACTAAAAAACTGGTGTGAAATATTGCAAAGATAAAAAAAAAAACTTGTCTAAGCCGTAACGCTGTTGTTTACACTGAAAGTATTTTTTAACCATTTAAGTTTGCTGCAGTTTCTAAGTTCTTATTGATGTGGTCATTTTCTTTAATTTCGGGTCCTTATAGTCATGTGCTTTACAGCCACTGTTTTTTGCGTTATTGGTCATTTTCACTGTATTGTTCTCCTCATAAACTTTATGTTTAAATCCAATAAATGAGCAAATTAATGAAATGTGTTCGGTTTCACACTTTTATGCATAGTGTTTGCTGATACATACAATTAATTTTATATTATCACAATTTAGTAGAATTATATTCGTTTGCAGGAAATACCAGATATAGTACCAAATCGAACGATTATAACAGTGATGTTTTCCATTACGAAGATGAGGTATTAATCGATTTGTGCTTTGGTCCCGGATCAAAATTAAACATTACACGCTCTCTAAGTGTGTAATTGGGTTTAATTAGAGTCTGATAGTTATCTGGTGGAATTCCAAGCCAGTTTGGATGGAATTGTCGGAGTCCAGAAATTAAACTTTGGTGAAGGTTTGCTTCTAGCTGTTGAAATTTTTAACTCCAGAAACTGGTGGGAAGAAATGGAGAATTTATAAGAGAAAGACTTCCTTTCCTTCTGATATTCATTTTCTACTTCTGATTGGCTGGTATTTGGTTTCGGTGTTGATATAATTTATCACATTAGGCTAGTGGTGTTCGATATTGGTCAGTCCGAAGGTTCATTTCATTCAGAACACCACTGTGTGCTATGTTTGTGAAATGAGTGTATCTAATGAAACAGAACTTTTTCGCAGTGATAGTGACATTTGGTATGAATGGTTGCATATTTCATTGACAAATATATTATTCGTTAAATTTTTCTGTGCAACATTTATTATTTTAGAGTAGTTTTGTTTTCTCGGAAGATACTGCGCAAGATTACTTTTTCTTAAGTGATAAATATAACGTTTGGTGATGGTATTCGGGCAACCGTATGATTGGTCTTTTTATGTATTGCAAGTTTTTCACATCCGGAGCGGAGGAAGTCAAACTTTATTAAGATGTGGAATTTAATATGTGCTTTTGGAAGTTATAATTCCATTGCAGCGATGTCGCATAACAGGAGTTTGGAAAAATTGCTAACAGAAAGTCCCGTTCAGTCTCTATCATCTAAAGTGAAGGAAACTGAAAATCGAAATGGTTTCGGTTTCAAATGTTTCATTATTATTCAGATGATTTTTATCTGGACTAGTTATACATTAATTGTAAGATATACTCGTTCACGCACTGCCAAACATTTGGTATGCTATTTGTTCATAACCCAAAGCAGATTTTTCGTTTCCTGGGTTTTCTGGCCCGAATTAAAATTATTTGTCCAGGGAATTACTTGATGGTCAGTATAAGATATTCCATGAATTAATGCTGTTTCACATATTGCAGCTTATTTGAAATTTCCGTCCCTAGTACACCGGTCCATTAATTCTGGATTCATTGCGCTTCTGAAGAAACTCTTAACCAATATATATCTTTTATTTTTTTTAGCAGTACTTCTCGACAACGGTCGTGTATCTTGCGGAACTGATCAAAATGTTTATTACTTTGTGCTTTATTTTCCGATTCAATAAGTACAATGTAAAAGAATTTGCAAGGGTATTTCACTTGGTTGTCTAACAATTCTGACCACCATTACATTTATATGCAGTGATCTTTTCCTTCTGAAGCTTTTATCGTCATGCTAGGCCTACCAAAAACTGAAAAAATTCAAGTCTTTTAAATTTAATTTCCAAATTTTAAAAAGACGAGAGACTTAAAAGTGAAATAGTATTGAATGGTGTTATTGAACGAGTGATTTATTAAAGGAGGTAATAGTGGGTGATGTCTGAAATTGCAGTGTTTGAAAGAGGAATATTTCGGAAAACCAAAAGATTTGCTGAAGATGACTCCTCCGTCAGTGGCATATGCACTTCAAAATAATCTTGACTTTGTGGCACTATCAAATTTAAGTGCTGGCATATATCATGTTACCACGCAGCTTAAAGTGGTTACTACTGCTATTTTTATGGTGATTATCCTTAGACGACGATTCTCGAGTACGCGTTGGCTTGCTATTTTCTTGTTGTTCGCTGGTGTGGCTGTTGTGGAAGTACTGCTTTCAATGTTTAATTGTAACGAATTGACCGATTAAAGCATAAGAATTTATATAATGCGCTTTCGTCGTTCGCTCGTCTGGGTATTCTCCATTAACCAAACTGGTTTGACCACAAGTGTTTCGTAGTGAATCTCGTGACTAAAAGGATCAAATGAGCCAGTGCCATACAACAGCACATAAGCTAAAGTTCATTTATTTTATTTTGTTGCATGCTATATTTCAGCGTATTGAAAAAATTGCTGTGATGGAAAATGTAAGAAAATTCACTAAGATATTAGAATCTTCGAAGCACAGTTCCGCCCTTTTATAACATTAATTCATTATTTATTAAACATTATTCGGATTGAAGTTGAATCTCACTTTTCAAAATTAATACTTTTGAACTTACAGCTTAGTATGAACGAGGAAAACATTCAAAAGAAAAACGGTGAAAATTATCTTTTTGGCTTAGGCGCTGTAATACTCAAATGCATCACAGCGGGATTTGCTGGTTGGTAATTTGTTCTGAAAAAGAAACTGACCAAATCTTACTGCAGAAAGATATGCTTTAATATATTATTGGTCACGATTTCAGGGGTCTACTTTGAACAGATGCTCAAAGATGGCAGTGAAACACCGTTCTGGGTACGAAATCTTCAGATGTACAGTTGTAGCGTAGTGAGTGCGGCTTCAGGATGTCTCCTTTCTGAATGGGACAAAATTATGGCCAAAGGGTTTTTTTATGGCTACAGTGTTAATGTAATTGCGATTATTCTATTGCTGAGCATAGGTAAGTTAATCATGATTATTAGACCTTTATAATGTTATTCAAAAAATAACGTACCAGAATCGTTGGTAAGTTTGGAAAAAGCAAAACTGGTCAGAAAGCTAACAATGATCCACTAAATAACCATACACTGTGGTGCGTCATGTCATTAGGTAGTTCAGTTAAGCCTAGAATAGAAATGAAAGAACAAATATCATGAATAACAGGACATATCGTGAAAAACGCAAAAATCCTTTTTGTTGTAGGTGGGATTTTCGCATCACTAGTGATGAAATATCTAGATAACTTATTTAAAAGTTTTGCCTCAGCATTGAGCACTGTTTTGGTCGTTCTCGCCTCCTGCCTGATATTCAATGATATGGAGCTGAATTTTATGTTTATTGCTGGTTCTGTGACTGCTAGTGGAGCAATATTATTGTACAATTCTGTATCCGAATGATTTTCTCCAGGAACTTAATATACTAAAAAATTTTACTCAGTTTGCTGTTAGCGGAAAATCCAAAGAAATCTTTCCTCTTAGTTCATTTTTAACATTGTAGTCTGCATGAAGTTATTTTTCGGAAGGGAACTGCGACTTTGTTTTTTGAAATTGATGGTGCAAAAAAGTAAATCCTTTCTAACGCGTGGAANNTGAGCTCATACCGTCTCTGCAGTACTGGGAAATCCAAATCTCTAAAACTCATTTTGCTAATAAATCAATTTTATCTCTGCGCCGCGCTGCTGCTAAGAGTTTTAAACTCTCTTTGTATAATGATGTCGATATTTTTCATCAATTATGTTATGTTCAGTGACATAGATTCTAACTTGATTTATTCTTTTAATTTATTTTGCTGTCATCACTGTTGAGTGATTAATAAATTATTGTTAGTCAGATTTCCAAGATATACAGAGTTTTATGTTTGAATTTGTTATATTCATTGATTGTGGTCCATTTTTCATGTAAAGTAAATTTTTATGGACATTTTAGCGAGTATCCAATTATTTTTCTTTTTTCCCTTTGTTTTTTTTTAAATCTATCTGAACAAATGAATACGGGATAGGAAGTACTGGAATATTCTTGTTTTCCTGAAATTTTAAACTGTAGAAATCGTTTTGCAATCAGCGATCAATTGTCATTTGCGAAAAAATCGGGACTAGGTTAGAACTACAGTTTATCTGATGTCCTCAAGTCCTTAATTAAAGTGGTTCTCGCGAAAATGAATTATTCAATAACAGAGACATAATTTGAGATATATCTCCAAAAGAAAATTGCGTTTTAAATGAAAAAGGAATATGTCAACAATAAAGTGCAGGTCGTCAATGTTCAAACATCGCTTATTTATTAATAATAGAAACGAATTGTCGAGATATCATCGGAGTAACGAAAATTCACCCAAGAAATGTATTTGATTTATTAACAATTTTTATATGAAAAGGGAATATATGGACTGTAATGAAGTCGAGGGAGAAATAAAAATTATTATTCAAAGTACTATTTTCTTTTTCTAATATTATGTAATGAAGAGGAAATGAAAGCAGAAATCAAAAACAGTAATCCCTTCCAACATTAACGTTGAACTATTCAGAGAATTATTCTTTCAGTAAAGTTATTTCGAAATTCAACCACCATTTATTGGTGGTATTACAGCGATTTCTGAATGTGCACTGATCGTAATTTCATCACTATGACTACCGATATATTCCTGATTTAGAGCCAATATACAACTTTTCTCGATTGCTGATAATTCCTGCATCACCTGAAAAATCAAAATTTAATCTCGATAAAGTTTTTTTTGAACTTCCTGTAACGAGGTAAAAGTAAGACTTCGTTTTCATCCATCAGATGGTTTCAACTATGTTTTTATAAGTGGAAATGTTTATTAGCCTCCGTTTTATTCGATACAAGAAATGAAAAAATGATTGACCGTGATGAAATTCATTAATCAAACTTGGTTTATAAAACCTGTCAATAAAATTTCAGTTCAAAATTTAAGAAAAACAATGAAAACATCTGACACAATAAGTGACGATTATAGAAGATATGGTGAAAAGAAACAAACCTCGTGAAATATTAGTTGCCGTAGCTGTTGGCATTTTAGCACTCTTGGTATATTCAAATTTCTTTCCGATGCATTGGCCAATTCACGTGCTTTACCAAATAAAACAAGATGAACCGGTACTGTATCCATTGTTTTATAATATTCTTTAGGAAAAGTATTTTAAAAACCTATAGAAAATTGATTTAATTTTAACTTAATTTTCTAAAAAAACCTGCAAAAACATAAGGGGCTTCACCACATATCGCTCAAAACGATCTTCCGTCTTTCAAGTTCCATTCATAGGTAAAGCATTACAACCAGTTTGTATTGCATAAATTCGCGGGAGCTATTGAGGTTACGAATGTATGCAAAGCGATAAAAGTGAGAAGTATCGAATTTCATATCCCACTGAATGACACTAAAAATAGAAAAAAAAAAATTAAAAGCAGGCTGTCTACTTTTAAAATTTTAAAAAGCTTGAATTATAAATACTTTTTCCGTTTATTTAAGAACAACCATTCAAAATGCACAAATCACGCACAGGTTCAGTGAATGAAGCGGAAAAAGAAAATAAACTGGGGAACATGAAACAACGTAAGAAAGAGATCTCAAAAACCTGATGCAATAATATAATTCACACAGCAATTTGAATGCTGAAAAATGACTTCGAGTAAAACAGTAACTCATAAAATGCGATGCACCTTGTCATGAAGAAAAAGGAAATGTCAAAAAACTTCAGACTCGCTGTTACTCATGACTGACATTTTCTGAATTCTTCAAAAATTTTAATTTACTTACAAGGGAAGAATAGAATTTAAAAAAAAAAAAAAATTCTATGACAGCAGTCAAAGTGCTGTCATAGACTTTGGAAGTGTTGGAAGTTTCCAGGATGAAGGAAGCTTTAAAGTTTAAAATAAATGAAAATTTAACAATTCATAGTGAGAAAAAAATTAACAATATGAAAATATGGAAAGCATCAATTTGCACACTGAAATGAAACTACGAATATCACTACTGACGGTGAGAAATGAGAGACTCGAGGCGCAGCGTAACATCGCGAATAAACTCACTGCATCCTTCGCTCTTTTTTGTCAGTTCTAGTATTTCGCGCAATAATGTGTCACATTTTAATCCACAGATTGAAACAGTCGTAAAATATGTTGGAAGAATTTCATTTAACTTTGCAACACATCCTACAAGAGTAAAGATAACGACAGCAATGACTTGTAAAAGGAAAAAAAGATTCACTTTGGAAAAGTAATCTGGTTTAAATCAATCTTTTCTCTTTTAATATAAAACAGGAGACTGAAAATTCAATACCCCGGGCCGGAAAACTCGGCAAACTAAAAAAAGAAAAAAAAAACGGTCCCATTCCTTTTATATTTACGCTCTTTCATATCTACGTATCCTTTACTTTGTCACTTCTCATCTGTTTCAACTACCGTTGCAGTAAGTCTAGTTATGATTTTAATAATATTTTATCATTAAAATAGACAATAAATACAACTAATTTTAAAATACACTCAAACATCTGGGAATCTGCATCCTCCGACAAGTAAATTATGAATTATTTTTTCTAAATGGTTTGATTTGAAAAACATCTTACCATGTTCAAGCAGAGATCGGACGTATAAATTAAGGTAGTAACGGAAATCATCAGAAAGTCTTAAAGAAAGAGCACTGCAAAGCCTTTCCTCTAAAAGTGAATGTGTAGCACTGATTTGAATATCACTGTTCACATGAATTGGGCTGCTGAAAAAGCAACTGTGAGGTAAACCACTGATAAAAAAAGACCATAATACAACGGAAAATAATTAGACTTCATAAAAAACAATAAGTTTCTAACAAACAATTAACCTTTTTATTGGAGTAAGAAACGCACTGGCTGAAGCATTGACCGATGGAATACTTAACCTAGACAAGATGCTTTTTTCATCGAATAATAATTGCCTAAAACAGTCGTAAATCACTTTTTTTTTCTAAAGCATGTTTAATTTTCTAAAATGAAACTAGATATTATATATCAGTTTCAGTGAGAATATTTTAAACTGCATTAAAAAAAAGGAAAAAGACAATTTCCTTTGGATGAGAAAATCAGTAGCAAAATGTTTCTTACCAACAATCCAGTGACAGTAAAAATGAGTAAGTTTTTCCGTTCGAAAGTGTAATGACAGGTTCCCCTATATCTGATAATGTACAGGAAACTACTTTACAATCTGAAAAGAGCAACTATATTAGGCTCAAAAAATCGACACGTATAAACGGATGATTAAATACGCAGGAAATCTATATGACGCATTTCAACAAAAATTTGAATGTTAAAAATGACCAGCTTTGAAACGAACGATTACTGATAAATCCAATGAGGAATCAAAATCATCGAAAAACGAAGACGGAACAACTAATTCGTTTTATATAATAAAATCACCTTTTTCACAAAAATCAGCAACTGACCGTCTTGACATTATACATTTCATACTCCCTATGTTCCTGGAAGAAAGATTAATCATTGCACACATAAGTTTATGTTCTACAGTTTTTCCGAATACAAAAATATCTTTGAAGAGCACTTTGTAAAAAAAGTTATAAACGCTATACTCTGTAACTGTTCACATCACAGACTGATGAAGGAGAGTGAAAAAAATTTAACCAGGAATAAACGAATCCTTGAGATGAGCAAACAGAGAGAAAGTTTCGATGTACTTGAATTATAAAAGGTAATGAATCGATAGTAAAGAATGTGTGTAATCTCCCAGAAGAAGTGGAATAAACATGAATACTTCCATCGTAGCAACCAGCTACAAACCAGTGACTGTAAGAAAACTATTTAGAAAAGGTTCATTTATAACCCTCATTAGTATGAGTTTCAATTCTATCATTCGTTCAAATAGACATGAACTGATGATGAAACGACTTCTCAAATTGGTGTGAGCAATGCAGAACTGACACTTATGTGCACAAGATCAAATGCTTAGCTTTCCAAAATCATGGGCCACAATTCGTAGCAATAAGATAGAGGAAATTATAACCAAAACTACGACCTATTTGCTGATATGCAGCAAACAACTGGATCCAAATGGGCAGTCCACTGTACTGTTGTATCTTTCATACCACACAACTTCGTCAGTTTTATTGTTGGTGCAATTTCATATTCATTCAAAGCATCAATTCTATTTATTGGACACATTTCAGTCTGCAATTAGTTTATTATCAAAATGTTTTACAGGAAATTATCTGGGTAAAAAGCGACTAAAAATTACCTCGGCTTAATCCATAAGAATATTAACAAAAACTCCAAAAAAGCTTAAAAATCGTATCTTTGACTGTCAATGCTATGGAGTTAACTAAATTCCTCTAATCCTATAGAGGCATATTTTAGTGATACACCTTGAATTAATTAGTTGATTTTGAGAAAGCATGTCTCACAGGCTAATCATATTTTAAGTAAGATTTTTAAACAGAATAAGAAATAATTGAGGCTAAAACAAACTGTTGTAACTTACCGGAGGGACAGATATTGACAATGATCGTCGTTGTTGCGGAACAGGAAAAATAACGGAACGATTATCATTCAACACGACTGTTACGGATTCCGGGAAAGGAGCAGGACGTAACAATGGTTTCAACGCTAACTGGGGTAAGACCTATAAGAACCTGACAATTTAGTTTTGGCAGTTACTAGTTTTTCGAATATTTCTTTCCGGCGAAAAATCGGAAACCTGTTCACTTTTGGATGTAGGAGGATGCGCTTCCACAGGCTCATCGATTCCTGGCACAGTTTCTACTTTTTCAACACTGCTTACCATAATTCGGCCACTGCTTTTTGACGGAGATGCCAGAAGATGAACAGATGAAGCTTGTGATGGCTCATAACTGAAATAAGTTATGTGTTTTACACAGCAAAAAATATTCAGAAAATAAAGTTCAAATAAAATGTAAATTTTACAAAATTTCACCTGCTTGATGCTGGTTCATCAACAAAAGCTGGTGGTGCAGTTATTCCAGCTTCGGGAACTGTAACAGAAGCAATAAAAGAGGGTTGTATCCTTCTTTTGCCTGACTTTGTTCGTAATTCGGTTTGTTTCGCTGATACATCCGATCCAGTAAGCATCTTTTCTGAGCGACTAGTTTGAACTGTAATTTAATGATTTTTAATCATTTTTTTGATCATTTTAGAAGAATATGAGAGAGCATATTTAGCTAAACTGGTAAGTCATTCAAGTCATTCCAAACATATATAAACAAAATTCTCTCTGATCTCTAAAGAAATTATCCAAGTATAAGATTTTTCATTACTCTTAACAGAGATCAAGAACCAGTGCCATTACAGTAGTCCTTTTTTTGATGCGATAAATACATCTTAAAAGAAAGAAAAAAAAAAATACATAAAACAAGAAAAACAAAACCTGCGTCATATGAAATTGGTATAGGGACAGTGGCTTGCCTATCAATGGGTTCTTTCATTTGTGATGAAATAAATGAACTATTATCATGTACTTCCGACTCTCTTGACTCTTGCTTTTCGCTTTGAAGTTTTTTCAAATCATCAACGAACATTCGGTTAGAATCCTTGGAAGATAGTAACTGGTGCCCATTTATTAGCGGGCCAGAATATTGTAGAGGTCGACGACTATACATTCGTTCACATAAGTCACCCTGAAAATTTCTATATTTATCGAGTACAGTTCTTTCATTTTTCCTTATTAAAAGTATTAGAGAGCGTGGGACAAAAAGTGTATGAAGATTAAAGAGCTTAAAAGTTTCATTAGAAATACCATTTCAGAAGAGGTGAGTAATCTTCCTAATTCCTTCGCATCGAATACAATTGATTTTACCGTTCCATCCATTGAGCAGATAGTTAAGTGATAGTCATTCCTGCGAAAAAAAAAAAGAAAAAAAAAACTGACTTTACTTTTAGTTATTGTAGCGCAATGTTACAAATTTAAACTTTAACAAATTGAAATAGAAATCAACTGACCAATGTGTAAGAAATTTTACAATTTCATAAGTAAGAAATGTTTACCAGGAAAAATCAAGTATTGAGTGTTTAAAAAGTTTGTATAAAACAACTAAAGGTCGATCTACATTTGGTAGTAACCAAACGCTCAATGATTTATCACGACTACCCATTGCTATACAGCTTACTTGAAGGCGATTGCCCTGAAATAATAAAGCTTCTTCAAGTTAATGGAGAACTGTACATAAAACTTCTATGCAATATTAAGACATAGACTGATTGCAGAGAAGGTAAATGTAACCAATAGACTGGTCGGAGAGAAGGTAAAACTAACTAACATTCTTGACACAATAAAATGATAAAAAAAAAATCATAAAACGAAATTTTGTCAGAAACAGAAGACTAGAAAAAATAAGGAATTTGAAATTACAAAGTTAAATAAAAACCTTATAGTTCTGATACTCAATCATACGAGGACATGCCCGAACCACGGTCACCGCCTTTCGATGACCAACTAAATCCAGCGTGGTATCCCAATCCTAGCACAAAATGAAACAGAAATATATTACATTTACTAAATGCTGAAACACATAAAGATTTGTTTTTAAAACGACCTACTGTAAATTACTAAAGCTCAATGCAAGAATGATAATGAGCAAATATTCTTCACTTTTCGGCGTATCAAGTGTGCAGTTGGTCCGGAATTATTGCTGGCACATGGAGCTATCAGATAAGTACCATCTGGTGACCAGTCTAATCGGCAAAACATCGTAGACTGGCTACTCTGCGAAAACACAACAAGTCCATTTCTCGATTTAAAATTTTTTTTTAAATTAAAGGAAAAAATTAGAGTAAACGAATCTACTTACAAAATTCCTCTCAAAATTTAGAAAAAGAAAAAAATTAGAAAGAACGGAATAGAATGAAAGTTACAGCGAAGGCACATTTTAGATCTGAAGAAGTTTTGAAGGTGTATGAAACTTGAATATCGGTCAATTAATAGACAGTTAAATAGAGAAGAATCGAGAAATTCTCGTAAGGAATACTGCATAAGTCGTTGGTAAATTTTCTTTCACAAACCTCAATAAAAGGATCCATGACTGTTTTTATGCACTGCCAATTGTCAGTTGTCCAGATTCTCACCGATTTATCAGCTGACTGTGTAGCGAGAAATTTTCCAATTGGATCCCAGCTTACTCCCTTTACAATACCCTGGTGTCCACCTCGTTCGACTGTCAGTGATATTATTTTATCTGCAAAGTTTTAAAACTTAAGACTTATCCACTTTATTCTTACTGCATTTATTAGTAAGCATTCCAATTTTCATAATCATAAAGCTTTAAAGTGGATTGGCTGTTCCAACAAGGATATTATATACTAGGTAAATTATGGGCGTCCCAAATGATCACAGCATGATCCATTCCACAAGATGCAAGATAGCGGCCATCTTTGGACCATTCAAGATGTAGTACATCTAAAGAATGTCCATACAATCGGTACTTTTCCCGATACTTTTCAATATTTGCCGAATCCTGAAATGTATTTGCTTTATTTTTGTATAGCAATGACAAAAGAAAGGTGCAAGAAATGCTTTAAGGATGGATAAATCGACCATAAATATTCTCCATAGGTTGTTGTGATTGTCTGTATAATAATAACACGGAATCTAATTTTCTCAGCGAAAATCACCTTTGAACCAATGGTTCCAGCGCTGAAAACACGACCACCGAATTCCCACAATGTTAATGATTGTTGATCGCCAGCACATCCAAGATATGTTCCATCCGGAGACCAGCGAACGCAATTAACACAATCTAAATTAACGAAAAATTTATTAGTCGCAAGTGTTGAGGTCGTTCGGATTTCAAAATAATGAATAGAATAAAAGGAATGGTAACAGGATACGAGAAGGACATCTAAGTTCGACCATTTGAGGCTCGCCAACAACTTTAACAAAGAAATAAAAGCAAATTAATAGATAAAAGATTTGCTGCATAACAACAACCAAATAATTCCGAGGTAACTGAAAATTCTATGAAATACTTTGATGCAAAATTCGAGAGAGCAGTCGACTACATGATGCCTCCTGACTGGCTTTCTCATTAATCACAGGCTTCACGTTCCAAATTATCACAAGGCCTGAACCACCTTCACCACCTTGCCCGCATGTTGCTATCTTCGTACCATTAGGATGAATATCTACTGAGTAAATTGCACCACCTAAACAATAATAAAGACAACAAATGCGAGCTAAATAATTATTTGTTGAGCAAAACAAGAAATTTGACGGACGAGCAGAATAGACCGATTGAATGAAACAACGGAAAGATTTGTATTAAAAATCTCCACTTTGTATGAAATCCTTAATATACTTCACTTACCTGAATGATGAATCCATACTGGATTCGTTAACTGCATTAATTACCTAGATAGAATCTTCTAGAAGGTACTACTTTCCCAACAGAGTCGAAACCTTCTCTCCTGCTGTATACCTTACAGACTTTAAGATTCAGTATAGAACTTTCTGAAAAAAGCAAATTTCATGATATTTATTCGTTTAATTTTCAGACGTAACATTCCTATATAAAAATATCTTTCATTAAAGAAAAGCGAAACTTTAAGAAAGATTATTCAAAACTTAATAACATGGAAACCACATAGACCGATTCCCCGAACTTCACTGTAATCTCAAGTTATTCCATGAAAACTAACACTGACTGAAACTTGAAGTAATTGAAATTATTGTAAAAAAACTAACACTCATTAAATGATACCACGTCATATTTCACTTTTACCATGATACTGAATTAGCTTTGAACCATTTCTAGATTAATTTCTTAACTTACCAGAAATTTCAGTGGATCAATATTGAAATAGTTGGATACAGTAATACTATACTAGTGTTACAAAATTAAAAACGATTAATAAATAAGAATTATTCTAATAAAGAACTGAATAAAAGTAAAGGAAAACGCTGTCTTTAGAGGTAAATCCCAGCATAGCCTTAGCAATCACCTCATATAACATGAGAGTTCAAAATTTGTACCTTGATAATGAAGCAAAGAAACAGGCATGAAATGGACATTCCTGAGATAGTAACTTTTAAGAATAAGTAGGTGATGAAAACAAAAGTCATAACAACTGGTTCAGTGAGAAATTTACGTTCCGACTTGATAAGTTTGTTACAATAAATTTTGGCGCAAAAAATGTGAACTTATTTATACATGAAGTGAAGGACGCATTTCATCTGTCAATTAAAAGATAATTTATAGAACTGTGACCAAAACAATAATCCACAATTTGCGTCTTGCAGAAGAAGCGTAGAGTATTAACTTTATGAATAGTAAAAAAGTGAAAATTATCCTGAACACAAGAAACCCGCCTGGATAAGGGGCTGCAATATTATAAATAATAGAAAGGAACAGCCTTATTCAGGCCTAATCTGTGATAAAGAAAAAAACAAAACAAAGCGCTAAAGAGCACCATGTAATTGGAAACTGCCGGAACTTCATGAAATCGAAATTACAACTTATAATCACACTTTCACTAAAATAAAAAATAATCTCATCTTTTCCATCACTTCAGAAGTAGACAAATCAAGGAAATATTGAATACATTAATATGTGTGTAAAAGATTGAAGTAGCTGACAAGAAATGACAGTAGCGGAAAAATTTAACCATAATTACAAATCAGTAGTGTGGTGTAGTAAAGACTAAATTATTTGAAACACGGATAAAAGTAAGTTTTTTCAAGCATCATATAACGAAAGAATACATGGGACATGAAAACAATTTGAATAACAAATGATCTCTAGCAGTTGAACATATTACATCCAGTCATCAACGGTGTGATATCTTTTCATCATGGCCGCTTTTGGATTTTAAGAATACTTTTTTAACTTAAAATTATTTTTGAAACTTGCTTTTGTAACTTTCGAATAAGAGGGGTTGCATCCAAAACCCAAATTTATAAGTTTAAAAGTCAAGTACAATTGACAACCTACAAATGATATGGTTGTTAATATAGGTTATATATATATCAATATATATATATATATACAAGCCAGCGCAACTTTACATCTGGGAAAAAACTGAAACACGTACGAAACGGTTACATTTGCTCTCACAGAATTTTACATTAGTGTTTGATCAGTGTATTATCGAATGAGAATTTCTGTAAATCACCTCAGCAATGGGATGACCACTTATAACGCCAAAAGTTGTATAAGTTCGTCAGCTTTTCAGATTAGTGTTACCTACAAAAGATTACACATAAAACTGGACAAATGAGATTTCTGTCAATGAGAAATACTTTTAAAATTATATAATATGAAGTGATATTAGCCCATAAGAAGTAAATGAATAGATACCGATTCTTATAAGGAGCGCTAATTTTTGCATCGTGCAACATTTTTGCAGATGAAAGAAAGCGATTCACTGCGTCGAATGAAAAAATCATTACATATTAGCTGATTTAGGCAAAACAAGCGAACAGTTTCTGTATATTACTATTCATACTTCAGGAACGTGACAATATGCATAAAGCATATTGAATAATCATGTTAGGGAGGTTGCCATGGTAAAATCAGAAATTTAATTGGCCTAAATATCGACTGATGTGTTTCTTGAACAACACTAATAGTAATGTGCCTTGTAAGACTTATAATGCTTATTTGTTGCTAAATTTGTTTTTTTTCCAAAGAACAGATTATTGAAAATAAGCAAACAAAAGCTCTCCTTTCGCACTCAACTGTTTCCTAGATTTTCATTACTGCTTAGAAAGTCAGAACGCAACACTTCCTTTAATTTGAAAAAACGAAAAGTTGAGCTGAAAAGGAAAAAATTTCAAGTAGAAGGATTACTTGTTTCGTTTCTTATCTTTCATTCCTAAGGGACAGTTCTCCACAAAATGTCCAATTTGCCGACAACGGTGACAACAATTGCGATCCAACGGAGGACCGTTGCCCACACGACAGCTTTCGAGTAACAAAGACTAAAGGGATGAAACTTCGAAATTAAGAAAAACAAAATCTATTTTAATTTTCTCCACACCATTATGACAAGAATAAAAGCACCAACCAAATATATTTTTAATATATTAAAAAGAAAAAAAAAAATTACAAAAAGAATAAAGCTTACAGCGTGAAATACAAATGCACTGTGATCTAGTTTTGGATTTGGCAAAGATAAAGTATTAAATTTCTCCAAACTATGGATAAATGATTTTTGTATGTATGCCATTGCTGAAATTATATACGGATTTAATCACCTCGCATTTCTGACTTATTTACTCACTAGTTTCAGCGTAACTTAACAACTAACGAAAATTGTATAGCATAAGACACCTCACTTGAAAGACAATTAGAAAGTAAATTTTGGAAGATAGAATTAAAATCATTTTGATGATTTCAATCTACCCTTCAGAAGAATTGGCAAGGAGTTCACTTCAGAAAATTTCCAATTCACATCACCAGCAAATATATTTAAATTCGGTAAATTTCGCTTACTTTTGGAATGAACACCCGAGGAAAGATTGTGACTGAGATCAAAAGGATCCTCAATGGCAATCGGTCTTGACTGCCAACCTTTGTCTAGCTTCATTAACGGTTGCGTTTGCCGAATTTGAATGACTTCCCGTGTGAAATCAAATTTTACGCCGAAATAATTTAAAAAACCCATCCATAGCTCTCCAACACTTGACCGGTTTTGAGCTGTCCAATCCTAAAGCAAATTTCATTTTTATGGAATTGCTACTCCTACTTTGGTTTAAAAAATAACAGTAGCAGGTTTTAAATGATCCGATCGTTGGAGAAGGCGAAGGAGAGGGAAGGGGAGGATGGCAAGATGCGTAACGAAAAGCGAATATAATATCAATTAAAAAGAGAAAGACAAGAACACGGAAATATTACAGAAGCAGAAGATAAAATGCGAAATTAATATAACTAACCAAATCTTCAAGATGACAAAAGTATACATTGCAGTCATCAACCATGACTGGTTTTATACATCGTCCCCGTGGTGCTACCTGAAAGGAATTCATAACATGATCTACAAATATTGCCAAATGGTAAAGCACAAATCGATGTCATTAAATCAGTGAAAAATAAGCTATGCGGGGGTCACAACATAGAAAATAAAACTCGCGGTTAGAGAAGAAAAATGTAAAGATCTGGAAACAATTTAGAGAAGGCCGAACTTCTTGGAGAAATGGAGCAACTGGTGGATTTGTTCGTTGAAGATAGTGAATAAGCATAATAATATAAGAATAGGATGAGAGACTTCCTTTTGATGCATTTCCAATCTCACAATTTTTTGCCCATACTTTGGTCATTATGCCCAACTGATGTATCCGTTGATCAAGCCTACTATATGTCCGTAGCAAACGTGTATTCTCCAATGCTAGCACATTGTAAAGTGACACACTAAAAAGGAACTGAAGTCCATAGGTAACTGGAACTTTTGGCAAATTGCACTAGGTGCCAAAATCTTTACAGCTAAGAATACATAATTAAACCTGGAGGTGGAAGTTGTTAGATTATGTGTAATAACAAAAGGAAAACTACTGCGGGTCGAAAAATTAGACTAAAAGTGTATTTTAACAATAATTATCAAAATAATCATCCACTACTGAATAACAATGTTTTTTTAATGATCATATGAAAAGAAGCATATTTTCAGTTTATGTAAAAAACTTACTCTGCTTCAAGATGCTCGCGATTATAACAACGAAACTTTACAATTGGTACTTTCGCATGTGGAATTTCGCTGACGAATGCAACATTCGGCATTTTACGAACTACTTCAGCGACATTATGTATGACTTCTAGCGAGTCAATATCCTAAAAGAATTCCTAATATCTTGTTGAAAATAAACACATCGGAAACATGAAAAAATTTCGAAATTTCATAACATGGCTTGCCGTACTAGATAAAATTTTGGAAACAGAAAAAAAAAAGGCTTTAATCGCTATTATTAAGAAGTACTTCGGAATTTACTTTAGGTTTTATTCCTGTTCCGAATCGAAGACAGATATCAGCATCTGAACCTAAAAGACCGAATCCATTTCCAGCCGAACCAAATAATGAAAGACGACAATCAGCACGATAAAAATCTCGAAGGCAAACTTCAAGTTCATGACGCAGTGTTGACATATAGCGCACATAATAAGGTCTTATACGCATTGCATCTGCAATATTTTTGTTCTGCATTAGAGCTCCTTTAACTTCTCCATTCTTTAATTATAAAGCTACGACTTCTTTGTTTTCTCAATACCTTTTCGATTATTTCTCTTCCTTCTCTAAATCTTCAATTATTTATGAAATTTTAGTTTTGAAAAGGTGTGAAATACTCATAGAAACAACTGAAAAAAATAAAAGTCATAAATCTGTAGACATAAATTGATTATTATATCAGCAGTATATTTCCTTCATAAGAAACACATAGAAATTTTGTTTGAAACTTCAGAATTTGAGTTCAGAATAAATTACCGAAAACATCACGAATGATAAAATCAATCATTTCCTTCTGTGCATTAGTTAACGGTGGAAAATTCCTAGGTTTTGGGACCATAAGTTCAGGACAGTTTTCTCGCAAATGACCATCTGCATTGCAACTTGTACACCGTAATACCGGTGTCTGAAATTATTAAAGAAAATAATTTAAATTCTAACAAAGAACTCGTGCTTGATGCTTAGAGCAGCATAGAAATTCAATAAAAACACATGGCCATTGTCTTGAAAAAAGATACCCCTACTAAAAAAATTTTTCTAGCAGTGTTTCTGAAACCTCAAATTAACTTCCACTTTTGAACAAACATACCAATCCACTAGTGAAACAATGCAAATCCCAAGGATAGTCATATTCATTATCATTTAAAGTTAACCATAATTTCCGAATATATATTTCATCATAATCATCGAATTTGATCTTCAAAGTTGAAGTACGTGCCAGCTTGATATCAGTTACTTCATTTTTTTCCTGAAACTTGTTAATGAGAACTCGGAAATTTAAAAATTTGAAGGAATAAATATTGTATCTATCTGAAAAACAAGCGTCTAAAATACTATACATCACACTCCTTCCTCACAGATAAATTTTCAGCAATCATCGGTAATTCGACTTTTTTCATCCCTTGAGACAAAGCATTAGTAATTCCAGTAGTAGGAGCTTCTCGAGTGATTTTGAAGGAAACTTGAAACTGAATAAATTTTGTATTAATTAAGACTTGCTCACAAGGAATTTCTGTTAATTACAGAGTTTTGCAGTCAAAGAGCAAAAATCGAGAACTTCCGAATTCACTTACAATGAACGGTTTCTTAATTTTTAAAGTTTTTCTTTACATATATATAGAAAAGTTACCGAAGAAAATTCCAAAAAATGAACACTGTGCTGTTCACGATCAAAATTTTCATCAGCATCACTTTGCAACGCTAACAGATGATTGTCTGATGTAATCAAGTCGGCATTTGACGCATTGGAATCAAAACTAGATAATTCCAGATTTTTGCATTTCCAAGGAACCATCAAATTCTCATCACTTTCATCCTCAAAAATTGTGAAACGACGTTATGTCTTTGAAAAGATCACTTTCATTTCCTAACAATAGCTTTACCTGCATATATATATTCACAAAGTCACCAGTGTGAACTATTTATTAAAATTATTTTTGAGACTGAAGGGCAAGTACTGATTTCGGAGAAGTCGTAAGAAATTTAGATGCATTTGGTGCAAGTAAAATCGAAGAAAAAAACTAATACGATATTTAATTACCTTATATTTCATTTTATTTAAGTTATTTTCCCAATAAGCATCATTCATTTTGCTTGATTCCTGCTGCTGTAATGTATTTACAGAAAGAATAGTTGTGCTGCTACAGTTTTTCCTGGCCTCTGTTACTGCCACTTCATTTATCTAAAATTCCAAAAATATCAAATTTTATCTCATCCGTTCTTTTCCCTACGCATTAACACATCACTTTATTGTTGTTTCGTTTAATTACAAAAGTAAGAAGTACTACAGAAGCAAACAATTATATGTTATAGATACTATGCCAGAAATCTGACCAGTTTCTTAAAAGGATATGTTCCATTACAACCTCTTCAAAATGTGAAATTTCAACCGGGAAATTTTTCAGAGGTCTTTTTTTAAAGGAAATTTTTTAAACATTTAAAACGTTAGATATATCAATCTTACTACTACTCTTCTGAATGCAATAAGGATTCCTGAGTTAGTACAAAACTGAATCAAAAACATGGCCAATATGGCATCAATATTTTAAATTTTACTACTTATACTTGTGGGAAATCAAATGATTATCAAAAAGGCTAATAAGACCAAACTTCTGCAGGACCTCATTTGACCAGACTTTGGTCATACTTTCCAATTCAGTTTCTGCTACTGCAGTAATCTGTTGTTCATCCATAATGGTTGTGGTCATTTGCATTTCATCCACTTTCAAACTTTTTAAATCTAAAAAACTGAGGTATAAAAGTTCGATAGAAAGGAACAGCAAATGCTGGAAACCAATGCTGAAATAAGCTGCACCAGCAAGTTGTTATTCGGGAAAGAAACCTTCACATAAATTATCAACATCATCGGAATCACTCCTATTATTTTGCTGATCTTTATTTGCTGTTGTTTCATCAAAGGAATCTTTCAACAGTGAGGTTTTTCTCGATCTGCGCTTTCGTTTCTGTAAGGATGTTTAAATGAAAAGATGTGATTTCACAAGTAAATGCAAGTCAAAGGCATTGTAACCTTATACATATTATTTAAAAAAACTACCTTTTTGATTTGTGCATCGATATTTTCGGGTATTATAACGGAATATGGAATTAGCGAACGAAGAGAGGTGCGCGGTAAAGCAAAATGAAAATAGGTAGATAGAAAACAGCTTGAGAAATAACCATTGATTCGCTGCTGCGGCTGCATTGTGTAATCCGGAACAAATGGATCTGAGGAACATTATATAATACTTTAACATCTAGAACTTGCTTGAAAATAAGGAAAAACAACAGCATCATCTTAATTCTGTACTCCAAATATCCACTGGATAAGAGATACCTGATTTCTGCATGAAAAAAAAAAAAAATAAACCTTCAACTGCAAGTCGTTTCCTACTCCATCGTATACAGTCTTTTGAAAAGCATTCATTCCTCCGACGGATTTGTATTAATTCCTGCACAGAATGTTCAACAGCGTAATAGCGAAATAAGCCAATCCAAAGCTCGCCAAAATTCCAATTTTGATAGTCAGTACCGAAAACAGCGTTCTAAAATAAATATGAAAAACAATTGTCTGTAAAAAACATTTACTGCATTAAATTTGAAAAAAAAAAAAAAAAAACATACTATTTTATCTACTTGATGTTCAAATTCGAGAGTTCCACTCTCCAGCATCGCCAACTCTTCTTTATCCAGAATCTGTAGATGTTAGATTTGATAATGCAGTACAGAAAAAAGCCTACTAAGTGACCATGGATTTTTAAAGTGAGCCACTCTTCTTATTAAACCGTATTGTGTTTGAACTTGCTTAAGGAAGAAAATAAAAAGTTACTTGTAATTTGCAGAGAACGAATTTTCTGAGATAGCTTATAAATATACCTCGAAAACAAAAGGAAGTAATCCCCTGTGTTGCAGATAATGAATTAACATGACATCAAAAGCAAACTTTGGCATACCGCCTAACTGTATATTGGTTAATGAACATAACTGCAAAAGTATTTATTTGAATATAAAAGAATCGAACTTTGTTCTTCGAAATTTGTTCCCCAGAAATAACAAATATTTTACAGTTATTAGGAACAACTGAAGTTTAACAAATCTAGCACTAGGAGACACAACGATAAAAATATCAGGTACTCAAAAAAAGGAAATCTTTTTTTTTGTCCACAAATGACTGGCTTCAAACCAATACTAAGTCTTTATTTTTTTAGGAATAACTAAATACTAAATAAAAATGGATAAATCATAAAATATTCTCTTAGACCAAAGTGCGTTTCAATGAAGGATGTAAATCGAAGAATGTTGGGAACACAAAGATATGTATGAAATAAGGGGCCAAAACTTATTCATACCTCAGCCCATGAACGGAAAACAGTAGCAAGGATTCTAAACTGTGAACGAATCGCACAATACAAATTCACAAGTTGCGTGGCGCGCTGCTGCCGTAGACAGTTTGTTGTAATAATAACTTCAACGGAGTTTATGATGCAACGAATCGAAGGATCTGGACGTTGAAAATCGGAGGCTATAGAATGGACAGTAAAATCTTTCCCTGAAAAACAAATATTTGTATGTTAAAATTCAGATAAATGAAAACTTACATGTTTTAAGAAGTTGGAAACTGAAAAACAAGTAATTAAGTCAGAAAATACCTAATGTTGCATCATCTAGAACCTCCATAACACGTGACAACGCATAACCAAGTGAATATTCTAGTGGAAAATTCAATGCTAAATTTAAATTGCTGTGCAGAGTCGATAACTTCGTAAGATACGAACCATAAACCATCACCGAATAGCCTGTTATGTTTAAAAAGCAGTGGAACAAATCCTGATATTTAAAATTATTAAAGTTCTAATTCTTACAATTTATGTTCTTGCAATTATTATTCAGTACGTATTTGTAAAGAATAAGTTTCCATAAATTTTAGCATAGTTGTCGAAAATATGAACAAACGAAAGATGACTATCATGCAGTGATAACTTCAAAGCCAACCAATCATTAATTCAGAAAAAGGTACCTTCATGGGCTTTCTTTTGCAAGAAAACCGACAACAAACTAGCAATTTGTAATCCAACTTCATACTGTGCATCCGTAAGTTTCGTAAATACCCAGGCTTCTCGAATGATCTGGTCTACTTTCAATGTCTGATTTCTGGTCGGTCCTGGCAAACATTCCAATTTTCTCAGTGAATTTGCCTTCTATAACTTTATTTTTTATATAAAAGAAGTACGCATCCATAATGACAACACTTACAAAAATCTGGAATATTATAAATACGGCTATCTTCTAACGTACGAAAACATTCAGTTCAAAAAATTTCTAAAACACACAGACGCATTTTTTCTCTCTTTTAACAGTAATTTTTCCCCTTAACAGTATTAAAATACTAACCTCTTTATTATCAACATGTTCCTGTGATAAGAAATGCGTTACTGCTTGAGAAACGGAACAAATGTGATAGTGGCATAATCCGCAATAGTATATTGCTCGTGTAAAACGTGAAGACTTTTTCTTCAATGGATAAATGAATTGTTTTTCCAAGTAGCGCAAAGAATATTTATCCACGCAATATGGTAATTTTTCTCCTAAAGTAAAAGATCACTTTTTGATATATTTTATTTTAAACAGTAATAACCATTAAAGATGTCTCCAACCGATTTTTAATTGAGAACCTGATTTCAACAAACTTAATACTCACCACGAGAAAACGAGTCAAGTGATATTCGTTCTAACTGTTCAGCTAAACCAATAAATGCTTCACGCATTACTTCAGCAGATGTATCCACATGTAAAACGGCTGATGCACATATCTTGTATCCACCTCGAACAACTTGTTTAGGATCTTCTAGTGGGCCGCAACATTCGAACAAGATGAGGTGAACGAAATCTTTACCTTCTGGCTTATCAATTCTTAGCTGTAATTTCATGGGACATCAAGCAGAAAAAGTGATCTGGCATCGCTCAAGTATTGTAATGAAGTAACCTTTTCTCGAATATAATATTACGAAACCAGAAAGAAATTAAAAATTTACCTCCATTTCACCATTCTGAATAAACCTGTGCATCCCAGGGATTAAATCAAATCCATCAAAACAGCCTTTCTGAACCACAAGTGAACTGCTCTTCGGCAATACCTGCGTGGAAAAGAATACTTTAGACCGAGATAAATCAACCCTTAAAATATATTACCTGCTGCAATCCATACTAAGCAAAATATCGCAATAAACAGAAAGCGGAAGAGTACGACAAATCTGATTCATAAATTCAAAATTAACCTTAGCAGTAGACTGTTCTCTTTCGCCAGAGAGATTTATATCTCTTTCCTTCTCTTTCTTGCTTCTTGCTGCTGAACTATTGCATGTAACTCGAGTAAAATTTGTCTCTTCATTCATCTCTCGTTTCCCTAATCGATCGAACTCTTTGCAATAAAATGATTGATTAAATGGAATATTTCCTTCGTTCCTAAGAATAGTGGCATCACCTGTCTTCTTTGTAGTTGCATCACCTACAGCTTCGCCAGAAGTCGCCAGACATTTTCGAATCTTGTTTCCGACTGGTCCAGGTATTGCTGCTTGTAGTTGCTTGGTAGAATTATTACCCTGGAATGAGTGGAATGAACTCGTAAGAAACTCACTTCTCTACATCTATTATTAATAGGTAAAAAAGTAAGTTTAACGAAGAGGACTACGAATACCCTTGGATTTAATGATAAAATTAAAACACAACCCTTAGGCTAATAATTTTTCATGAAATAGTAAGCTATCTGCTTACATCTTCCATGACTGCAGTACATTTTCAGAACGAATAACGATCTCGAAAGAAGAGTGATTTTGATTTTTATTTTAAT